>JAZGTI010006190.1:0-23879 GCA_036877585.1 Botia kubotai | reverse complement strand
ATGTTTATAGCTGGATCCTATGACATTCACAAGATATTGCTTATGTATTTTCTCGTGGTCATTATTTATAACGCCCATGTCTACATCAGAGCGCTTGCGCCGACGCGTCTGTCAAACAGTCTAGAAGGAAACTCCTCCCTGTTGACAACACGCTGCTCTCATAGCGCAATGGTCTCCTGCATTATTTCTAGGGTTGTGGTGTAAGTGTTTATTCTGCATTTATAATCTATAATTCTTGTTAAGATTTGGCAGTTCACCGCTTAATTGTCATATGAATTTGTTGTTTATCTAATTTTTTTTATATAAAGGATACTATTTTAAGGATACTCCTAATTCTGGGGTGAACAGGATCACAAAGGTTTGAGATGGTTATGTTTCGGGCCCGATTCGGCCCGGTTAGTCTTACAAACGTAATGCATGTTTTACAAAGACCACCTTAATTAATATTACAGCAAACAGGCGCATATTATGGGTTATGGATGATTTTTTTTAAATAAGCGTCAGACAAAAACAAGTGACACTACGATGAAATATGTACAATCGGTTTAATATCAGATATTGAAACAATTTATTTAACGCTTACTGTTAATTGCATAATTTCAGAAGAAATTCGTATGTAATGTGCAAATATTATGCCCGTTGTTTGGAATCCTGTTCACATCTTTTATGTGTCTGTAATAGAAAGACAATGGGATGAGTCAACATCCGATGATTTTTCACCCTGTATTTTATGTTTGTTTTAACTGGCTGTTTATTAATGATTTATCTGTGCATTTTTAATGTATTCCACGCAATCGTCTTAACTTTAGTTATGTTACTGTGTGTTTTAAAACATCTTGCTGTGCATGCAAAATCTCCAAATAGCCTTTCGATTCATTTTAGATCACAATATCCCATGACACTGCACGTTAACACTTGTGCGGTGAATTAGGCTACGACGAATCTAAAAATAGACAACAAACATGTGTGTTTTGGTTGGTCTGTTCTAGACAGGCTGAGGTTGACATTGTCACGCTCGAAATGTTTTGTGGGTCCCCGACGATCAGGAGTGTGGTGGTTACAGAACCGGTTGTGGGTCATTTGATCGGCTCAAAGGCGCAGCTGTTGCTGAGCTGGTTGATCGGGGAGAGGGCTCTGGTATTAGGTTAAAATACACAGAAGCAGGCCACTTGTTTAGTTATCTAGCATTTTCCTAGCTCCTTTAACATGTAACACATGCAGCAGTGCAATACCAGCACGCAGCGTTCGTCCCGTCCTATTTGCTTCTGATCTTTTTGCGCCCTTGACGTGCATTCACGTCTATTTTTATCAAGCATGCAGAATGTAAACCTGGAATATAAACGGGGTCGTGCAGGTCTGTCGCCTGTAGAGGGGGAACAGTGTCGGTATAGGAATTAAGAATTACAAGAAGAATCTTGCTGAATTAATGAGATTCCGGGTGCGTTATAAAGTTCTCAAATATCAGTAATGGAAAGGGAGTGGAGCAGTTTCCTTTCAGGGAAGCGGATCTAAAGCACGTGTGGCTTTTTTCATATGTAATATGTCTATGTTGTTAGTATTTTTCTCTCAATAAACGTGTATTATCATATATAAAAAGTGTTTCTTGATGAGGTGTGTGCATTTAGGACGTACTCCTGCATCATTAGGATAGGAAAATAAACTCGTAACATATACAACAGTAACAGAACAGTTTTTGCAGACCAAAATTGTAATTAATTAATAGAAATATAAAACACATGTAACAAATTATATATTAGTCCCAAATCTCTTTAAAATTAAATTTCCTTACGTTTACTTTTGCAATAGATAACCCTTCTTAGATCTCAGTTTTACACAACAGCTATTAAAAAAGTTAATAAGAGTTGATGTTGGATTTTAATTCTATTCACAAAAATAGAACATAGAAACATAGAAAATAAAAAAACATTTGTCCAATCGGATTTCTGCCCAAAACCTTTTAGTTACCAAGTTGTAATTTCCTCAAGTAAAACCAAGCACCTGTCCTCTCAATACCATTAAACATCTGTTTTTGACTTACTGATCTCAAGCATGTTTGTTGTATCTCTCACAGGCTGATATTTGGTACCCTCTACCCAGCATACTCCTCATATAAAGCTGTCAAATCAAAAGATGTGAGAGAATATGTAAGTATATTTCCATATATTTCAAGCAGTTTACCAGTGCAGCTCGTTCACCAGTGTTTATTGTTTTTCCCTCTGCTTTCATTTACCTGCTCAATCCTTATCCCGTTAATTATGTTTTATTTCAAACAGGTCAAATGGATGATGTACTGGATAATATTTGCACTTTATACAACAGTTGAAGTAATTACAGATATCTTTTTGTGCTGGTAAGTACATTAAGTCATTACTGTGGGTACTTCTGTCATATTCCGTTGTTAAGAATTGCTCATATTTTTAATTCAGCTGATGCTTTGTGACGTGTGCAGCAACCAGCATGACACGTAACAGTTTGATTGTGTGTTATTGTCCTTTAAAGGCTCCCATTCTACTATGAGCTCAAAATCGCCTTTGTGGTGTGGTTACTTTCCCCATATACAAAAGGATCCAGTGTGCTGTATAGAAAATTTGTACACCCTACACTGTCCTCTAAGGAAAAGGTAATGAATCTAAAAGTATCTGGTAAAATCATTTGATGAACACATTATTTTCACTTGAAACAGGACATTTGGGTGGGACATTTCAAAGAATCATTGTCATTCCACAGAGAACTTATTTGGGAAACATTGGTAGTGCAAGATGAGTCATCAATATTTTTGCTTAGGAAAAGACTATATCCTTTAAATGTGAATATTTGATAAAAAGTTAATTTTGTAGATTGTCTCTCCTAGCTAGATATTTTACTGTGACTAAAGGTCTGGTGCTTTTTATTTAAACTGGCCAATAGACGCCCACTTTACAAGAGGTCTCTTGTAAAGCAATCAATCACAGTTTGTTTTGTTCTTACATGCCAAATAGGGGTGGGGTTATCAGAGATATGTTATATTATAAGAATGGACTGACATGAAAAATTCATTAAAGGCACAGCACTCCTGTAAACATCTGTAGCTTGAGTCTGAGACTAGCATATAGATGACCTCGAATAGACATGATGTGATTTCTTTGTATTATATTGTTCACTTTTCATTATGTTTGTCTATCTATTTTTACCATATTTGTACCACTGCACAAATCTTCAATTACCCTCCTGAATTGTCAATAATACACATATGTAATATTCCAGTTGTTTAGAAGCAGGCACATCTGCTCTTTGATAAGCAGAACTTTGTAAACATCAGTGTTTTTAATGCTAAGTTGAAGGAAATTTGACTTGTTTTCCTGTAATGAGTTACAGTGATTTCCCTGGTTGACCAGGAACGAGCAGTTGTACAGAAATCATACGCTGATTTTCCAGTCTTCCACTGCTCTATATTTTTATGACAGGAAATTTGTCACAGGGACATGACAAACGTCAAATCACTGATAACAATAAGCAAAAACCTAAGACTACTGAAATTTTGTCCTTGAATTGTATATGCTGTTAGGATACCACTGACTGGTCTAAGGCCTACAGTGAATGCCTGAACACTATCAGTACTGTTCTGCAGTATAAGTGAAATATTCTTACTTTATGACTCTTTCTCAGGACATTGATGAATACCTTTGCCAAGCAAAAGATAAAAGCTATGACACTCTGATGCATTTCGGAAGAAAAAGCCTTAATGTGGCAGCAACAGCTGCAGTAATGGCTGCAACCAAGGTAGTTATCTAATATGTTCACGTTGCTGTCATGCATATATAGTTGCATTTATGCATATAGTTGTTGCAATTATGGATTGTTAAAATTATGACCATTGTGATTTTAATACGTCACCTTTGAGAACAGTTTAACATCCCACATAATGCTGGTATATTTATGCATTTGGCAAATTGAGCTACAGGAACAGTGTAAAATGCTGGAAATTGTTGTATTTTAGAAAACGTGAATGTTAAAGTTGCAACATATAAATTAATTTTTTTTTTATACAGCACATGGTTATTTCAGACCGTGTTGGTTAAAAATGAGTAATTGAGTAAAGTAAATTGAGTAATAAATATATATAATATGTAATAACAGTATGTAAATACCAGTGTTTAAAATGAGCTCCTTATCTTACCATAATTCTATTACGTAATTATTCATACCTTACCATATAATCATATATTTATATATTTAAATTATATAACTAAGCTAGTGCTAGTCAAACAATCCAATCATCCATGTCTATGCACATTTTGTGTAAACAAAACAGATTGCAATTCTTTTCTAAAAATCTTTAGAAAACAGATTGTTAAACTTTAGAACAAGTGTGACAGTATTTAGACAAGTTCCACCTGACTCTTCATTTTCACAATCCAGGGCCAAGGCGTTCTCTCAGAGCGACTTCGCAGTTTCAGTATGCACGACTTGTCATCTCTCCAGGCTGAAGGCCAAGCAAAGAATCAGAGTTCTGTTACCACTCAACCTGCAACCGCGCAGCACAGAGCGCGCGCTATGATGCGCAGCAAATCTGAGACTGGTTACAGCAAGGGTGAGCATACCAAGCCACATGCATTTCTATTAACCATTTGAGGATCCTACCATCAACCAGTCATATTTCTGCTAATCCTAAGTGGTTGAGCTGCTTGTCTCATTATCCTACACATATAATTAAGGAACATTAAGGACATAATACCTTAACTTGTAACCCTGCCAATGTTCTGGGAGAAGGCATGATTAGGAAAGTTTACAGCTCTCTGTTTACTTCTATATATAGCTTAAAGTGTTTATCCAAACAGAGACACTTAAGTTGATGAGACACTGAAAGATGATACAGAATACATTTAACACAACTATTGATCAGTAACTACAGATTGTTAACTAGAGTTTCTTGTCAAAGACAGCAAATATTATGTATATGTTACCTATATGAACGTTAGTGAGCCAGCTACTGCCAGGGGCATAAGTCAAAGAAAAGCTGTATCTTCCTTTAATAAAAAAGAAATAAAAGAAATAAAACAGATTTATTTACTACAACAGCAATGCCGTATATCTGACTGATCAGAATATAGACCTCCTCCCTAGTTTATATAGAACATTAGTTGAAACAACAAGTCACAATTTCAAGTCACAAGTCACAGGTGCAAAAAGAGTGTTAACTTATGGCACATTCAAAGAAGGTGTTACATAGAAGTCACAGAAGAAAATGGTTTATTTTTATAGGGCTGCTTGTGTTAGTGTTTCATATGAGCATTTATTTTAAACAATGGATCAACAAATACAAATAATACAAAGACAAATACAGAGATACAAATGGCTAATACAAAAGAAACAAATAGGTTACTGCTTTGATTCTTACTCAAAAACAAGCTGTGGGTATTTTCCCTTTCCAAATGTCATAAAATTCTGATGACAAGGGTGCATTTTCCTCTATACAGGAAGAGATTAGACAGAGAAAAACAGGCTTTTCCTTTGGACAAGTTTCCTGTTTAAGCCTATAGACATGAAAGGCCCAATGCTGTTTAAATAAGCTGCACAGCAAAATGTATCCGAATCACTTTCCTGAGCAGCAGGAAGTGCATTGTCTGTACAAATTGTTAGCAACATTGCTTTTATACACAAAGTCAAAACTAATTATTCTGGCACTCAACATTTTATGTTGTTTTGCTGCGATTAATTTAGAGCCATACAAACATTGATTTGAAAGATATTTCATTCAGTATTAGATTGTACACAAAGAATTTGTAATCTGATGCCCTTGTTGTCATGGTACAGGCCATGATTTTGACATGACAGAGTATGAGGTGTTGAACTTCCAGCAATGCTCACCTAAAGAGCCTTCCTGCTCGCTGACCTCCACACCTGCCCCGCTGCAGTCTGAACCTATGACTCCTCTGCCCTCCCCCCCTGAGTCCTTCCAGGATAAACCCGCATCCCCACCTTTCTTTCCACCTGTAGCCCCAGAGGAGCCTCTGGATAAGGGGATGGAGGGATGTGCCCCCACAGCCTCACCCCAACTCAGATTTAAGAGGCGTGCCCCTGAGGTACCCTGTTTTCTAAAGGCTAGCTGTTGACTTGCCTGGCTGCACTGAGGGTCTGTTAGCTTTGATGTGACTAACCCACTCATCTACTAACTAATGCAGTTGTTTATCCAGGAGTCAACTGTCAAAACATTTCTCTGAGTAAATCTGATACTTTGACCCAGGGCAGATCGCTTAGAGACATTACAGCTAGTATTTGGTTACTACAAGTAATAAGAGAGTGATTGCTGTCTTAAATAGCAAGGACAGATGACTAAAAAGGTTGGATTTTAAGCCAAGTATTCACTGATTAACTGATAACTTGAGCCTATTATTGAGTTAGTATGAAGTGCCGATTTTTATTGGTCTTTGTTATCTGTATTTGCTTGTTGTTATTGGCCATACTAAGACATTTTGAGAAACGTACATGTCTTACTGACACTTTGTATGTTAAATATATAAATCAGTAAAGGAATAGTTCACCCAATAATGAAAATTCTTTCATTGTTTACTTTCATGTATATTTCTTTGATTTCCTTTTTCCTTAGACCACAACAGTCTTAAAGGAACAACAAAAGAGTAAATAGTGAGGACAGACATGTAATAATTTTTAGGTTAACTATTAACCTGTTGTTCAATCCTGCTCCCAGAGGCACTTTAGCTCCACCCCTAATCAAACGTACCTACCTACAATTTTCAAGTAACCCTGAAGACCTGTGTCCAAAATTACCCTATACCCCCATTCACTATTTCCTACATCACTAATATACTCAACTTGAAGGCGTAAATGAAAACAATTGACTGAATACAATACATAGTGTGGGATGTGGGAATTATTTGGTGCAACCCTCACAGCGGTCAGCTGTTGAGTGTACATTGGTTGAACACATTGGATATTATTACACAACTACAAAATTGGTTGCCCTCTCAGAGCCACACTTTATAATGGCATAGGTAAAGGCTTTGACAGCCTTTAATAAGCTTGCTTCAAGTGTGCTTGTTTAGGGTTGGAGCTAAACTCTGTACAGCTGTCCTCCAGGAGCAGGACTGAACAACTTTGTTTCTAATGGACATGTCATAGAAATATACATGTTCTTATTGTGTTATTGTGTTGACCTGAGCTTGTGCTCATATTTATTTGAGAACAGTAAACGTGTGGACACTATAGCTCTCTGCTTCTACCTGCTGGTTGTATTACAGGGTCAATTCTGTTGATGTTATGTCATATATCTGTCTATTCTCGTCCTCTCTCAGCCTCCTCCTAGAATCCTGAGACCTGTGACCCGATCCAGATCAAAAACCGCCCTCTCTTCAGACACTGAAGTCATGTGACTGTGTGTATGCTCTGAGGGCGCTTTAGCTGTCCTACCTGCAACATTAGCAGACGCGAAGAGAGAAGGCAGAGAAAAATAAAGAATGCAGCCAACATGTTAAAATATTCAAAAGCAGCCTTGCTCTCTAATGAGGTAACCAAAGCGACGTGCTACCTTTCGCTTTTGATCTTTTGACACATAATGGGAAGGGTATCCATTTAGGTAATACATACGTGTACATACTGCTGCTTTGAGACTCTTAAGGGGTTATTGAACTTGTTTGTATATATTTATGGTATGTTTGAGTGTAGATCCTTTGATTTCTTGATATGATTTTGGGAGAAAACAATGCATGCATATCTCCTTGCTCTTATGTCTTGGGTCCCACAACCATAATCACCACACGTAGTCATCACCCTTTTGTTTATGAACATACAGGAATGACTCCTTATTTTGTGGGAGGTCTTACTTAGAATGATAATTCTTTGTAAACATTTACTGCACTGATATGGTTGGTGTGTTTGGCCATTTATTTAATTATTTCTGTATCAACAAATGCAAGTGTTTGTTGGCAGAGAGTGACTTTTAAATACAAACTTGTAGTTCAACCAAACAAGGTATTGATTGCAGTACCCCTTATAATGTTGTGCACCTGAAACAATTTATGCTTTAAAATAAATAAAGTACAATGGACATCATAATTCTGCTAAACAATAATGCAGCCAAAAAAATTGTGCTATTACTTTTTACGAAGAAAATTGTTTTTTGATCATATTACTGGGTGTGTACAGAATTTTCATCATTTAGAAACATTTCAAAACATGTTCAACATTTCAAAACATGTCTGATCATACGAATACGAAGTTTAATGTGTTTCAGTTTAGTAGATTTTTGTTTTTATTTTAAACCTGTTCAGTTGCTTCAGCTGCATGTATTTACATGAAATGTTGACAGTTTGAATGTGTACCACATCTTTGCCCTCCACTTACACTTTAAGCGTGCTCAGTATTACTGTTAAAGTACTTTATCAGAGTTTAGCGGGCATTAGTGGTGATTTGGTACAACACAAAGCGGGTCCTTCACTCACTGTGTGTAGTTTAACGCATTCACACATTTAGTCATATAGGGAAAACAAATTAACTCAATCCTAGAAATGTCCAAACACTGTGCATTTACACTGGCATGTATCACAGCTTGGTGTTGTATCATTCCTGATCACTGTAGTGTTCGAGTGACTTGGAGCTGTAAAACTCTGATATGTCCTGAAGGGGGCAGCAGAGTATCAACTGTTTTAAATCCAGAGATATCACCGTTGGCTCTTGGAACAGTTGATATTCTATGATTACAAAGGTGTGGAAAAGAGCGGCAGTATGTTTTAGGCTGTGAGAATGATGACAATCCTAATTTCATAATTATTTGTGGAATCAAATGTGTAATGTATTTGAAACCTTGGAACTCAAAATGAAGCATTTTGGTTATATCAAACCTCACTGACAAAATATATCTGCCTCAGGAATTGTTCTTTTAGCATTTCATGACATATAAATATATTTACACTTGTGCAATTCTTTACAATGTGAAGTAAAAAAAATCAATGCATAGTTATTGTGTAGAAACTTTCAAATAATCAATTTCAACATGTTGGTAAAGCTTTGCATTTAATTGAGCTGCGTTTGTTACGCTCAAGAGAAGGAAGGCGTTTAGTTTGCATTTTTTTTACTTACTGTTTTCAGTTTTATGAGCAAGATAAAAATGCAGCATTTTCTCTGTACAAGATAATGTGGGTTAAAGTGCTCTGTGTGGAACCATCTTCTTTTACAGCATATAAAATAACTTAGAATGTAGCTGAATCTTTTCAAATATTCAAGTCATTAAAGGCACAACCTGTAAAATTTCTTACCATGTTAAGACCAGTTTAGTTGTGGACTAGGGCCTTCTTGGACTATCACTATATATTGTGAATATATATTGTGGTTTATATTGATCAGATTTAATATAAATGAAAACATGTAGCAAATGAGCTGTTGCTCAAATCTCTGAATCAATCATTTCAAATATGAAGCTGAGACATTTTCAGTAAGTTTCTATTAATTCAGGGACTTGAGCTGAGGCTGTGCCATTAAAGACTATAAAAGCTCAAGCTTTCTGTTAAAAACTACTGAAACTGATGTTTTATTTTGCCTGAGTTGTTTGTTGTTGTGGCAGGTTGTTCAGAGCAGGAGAACAAAACTTAAGAAGGGTGTAATATTATCTTTTCACTTTTCTTTTAAAACATTAAAACTTACAGTATCACCATTGAAGTGTTTCCATGTTCCAAAGCTGTCATGTCTGGCAGGCCAGAATAATCTCATTGGTCAAAGCAATGACCAAGTTTAGAGTAAAAAGACCTTGATCAAGAGCAATTAAAAGGTGAATGTAAACTGGTGTCATGTGATCTCATTTAAACCACAAGAAACTTAAGATTCAGTTTTGAAAAAGTTTCCATATGAACTGTTGTAAATATGCCAAAAATTACATTAAATTATAAAAAGGTGGAGAACATAAAATCCTGATTTGTAATATTAAACCATCTGCAAAAGATACACAAGTTTTGAAAGCTTTATTTATTGACACAGATATTTAGACAATGTACAACAAATTGTTAAATAGCAAATCTTACACATTTATCTAGAATCCAAAAGAAATACAGATACACATTTATACATTTAATGTGTGTGATTCACACTTTGAGATTAACTCTATCATGGTACTTCTGGTAGGGGTCATTGAGGTACCAGTTTCTTCTTTTCCAGAATGATGTGGTCATTTTATCCAACAGTTTACATTGAGTTTTATTACAGAATACATGCTCCCTCAAACGCTTCTTCCTGGCTGCTGACTTCTTCCACAGCTTTTTCTTATATCCAGCCTAAAAAACAATTTTTTTACAGGATGCAACATACAGGACAACATTTTGCAACTATGGTTTAAGGTCTGCCTGGAGTTTTGTTATGATTTCAAAACTTGTATGGTAGTTCCATGATTTTATCAACCCAGTATAAAGTCACAAACAACTACTATTAAATTACTGAATAATTACCAAAACATTTAAACAGTATATGACATTAAAATGTACCTTTCTTCTCACCCACAGGCCACAGTGCAGCCTGAGAAACCTTTGCACAACTGACTTTACAGACTTCCTTTTGCCTTTTTTCACACTGTAGTATGTTACGTTTCTGCTGGGCTGTAGCATCAGGGAAGGGATGAGTGGGGTTACACTGCAGAACAGAAAAAGTGACTACTAGGAAAGTAGTACATCTTGAAAGTGCACTGTGTATATCATTAACAATTTGGTAATCATGATTTCACCAAGTAAGACATTCCTAAATCAACATTTCTATCAACCAATCAGATTGCAGGATTAGTTTTTGGGTCATTGGTTGGTATACAAATCCTCAAACAGCTCTAAACCTCTTATCAAACTATGATTTGCCTTTTATTGTAATGGGAAGTGATGATTAAAGTTTGGGCTATATATCTTACTTGGCAAAATCACGATATAACAAGTTAGCTAGATAGACAGTTACCGATCCAGTAGTGCAGGGTGTTGGACAGTGCTGTGGACGGAAGGAAGTGGTCTGAAGACATGTCTCTGCACCAGAGTTGAGAAGCGAGGAGTCTGCTGTGTGACTCTGACTGAATGAGTGAGACAGTCAATTCCTAACACCGACAGAGGTCTCAGCAAACCTGATCATCAGAGTACAAACAGCTGGAGTTCAGCCACTGTAATACAATTTATGCT
Source organism: Botia kubotai (assembly GCA_036877585.1). Taxonomy (NCBI): domain Eukaryota; kingdom Metazoa; phylum Chordata; class Actinopteri; order Cypriniformes; family Botiidae; genus Botia; species Botia kubotai. The sequence goes on along the minus strand of JAZGTI010006190.1, from coordinate 12,744 downwards.
AACGATACTTTTGTAAATAGATGTTTTTTTATTGTATTGTGTTCGTATTTACATTAGCATTAGTGACATTTAAATGTCACGCAATACGTTTTCGCGTTTTCAACCACGTTAATAAAATTAAGCAGCTAAAAGTACAGTTATCATCAGACATACGAAATTGTAATAGTATATTTAAGTACACACAAACTTTGGCGATATATCATACCAGTAATTTCATTAAATTGATCTTCTGAAACAAACAGCTCATACCTGACAGACCTCTTGTCAAGGTGGCCGCCATCTTGCACTCCACAGATGCGTGAATATAGCTACAGTGGCCGGCTTGGACAAAACGAACGCGGACGGGGTGCGAGAAAAAAACCCACCCAAAGTCAGCTTTATTTGTATAAACAAGTAATATGTATATTGTATAATTTGTATTATCCGCCAGTTAGTACCTAAAAGAGGTAGAAGAAAACACTATACAGTAATAGGAAATGCATTAATTGTAATACTAATGGTATTTTGACAAAATAGCTATGGTAGTGGTTTGGTACTTTTGCAAGGATTGTAATGAAAACAAAAACATTCTAAAACTAGAATCGTCATATGACGATTCAAATTACATGTTTTCAGCAAGCATAAAAAAGACACTCAGTCAAACTCACAGACACACTTATTTACATCAAAGTAGTGCAAAGCTTTTTATTCCAGTACACAACTCAGAAATTGCCAAATCGTGTTTCGTTTTAAAAGTAATATGTGGCACATCACATTAAAGACAACTTGTATTTTTCAATATTATAAAGTACCTTGAATATCCCAAGTAGTAAAATGTAGCCTTACCAAAACAAACCAGTGATCTCTGAACAAAACAAGCACAAATCAGCACCATTCCAAAACCTTTCAGTACCATATGGCTTAACTTAATATCCAGTGCAATATTTAAACATACAAAAAAAGAAAAAACAATACTAAATGGCTTTTCATGCTCAAAATAACATCCAAATAAAACTCAGTAACACCATATTCAGTAAACTAGTTTACAGATACAGAAAAATGTCTTTCCTAGAAACATGTCGTCTTCATTCATTAAAAATTTAATATACAGTGCCAATATATAAAGCTTTGATCAGTTTTATAAAATGTTTGCTTACACTCTAAAAACTGCTGGGTTGTTTTCAACACATGGTTAGGTAAAATGAGAACACATTGTTGGGTACAAATTAATCTATGCTGGGTTGTTTATACCCAGCCATGGGTTAAAATAACCCAGCACAGGCAAATTTATAACCCATCAATGTGTTCTGTACACATTTTACCTAACAATGTGTTGAAAACAACCCAGCATGTTTTAGAGTGTAAACAGAGAGTTTGACACAAAGGTGCAGCTGAAAGAAGTTCAAAAATATTTTAAACATTGTCACTTGTTTTTGTTTTTTAGATTGGGTCTATGCTTTCGTAAGTTCGAATATCAACTCAAAAACATATGAGACTGAGCTGGCATAAAAATGCTCTGTTGTTTTTCTTTGGAGAATTTGGTTTTGGAAGCACATTGTAACATCACCAGCCGGCATATACAGGTTCTGCATCACAGGGGATTCCGTAGAAGTGACTAGGCGATCTGTCTTTTCGCAGGAGAGGCGTACGAGTGAGGGAGAGCTCACTGTCATTGTCTTTTCTCCTCCGCAGAACCAAAACAATGATGAACAGGAGACCCACTGTGGACAAAAGACAGAACTTAATGAGGGTGATAACTGACTCTTCGCTAAACCTTACCTTAAAAATGTTACTGACCAATCCTACTTCAGCTACTCTTTCTTTTTGTGTTTGTGTTTGTTTGTTTGTTTATTGCCATTACAGCTTAAACTACTTTTTCAAGAAAAACACACATCAATCAAATATGTAATAATATTCACAATTTTGTGAAACATGACAACTCCATAAAAATTTTATTTAAATAAAAAAAAATACAGTAAAAATGTTACCACAACAGTTAAAATAGTGACAAGGCACGAAAAGATACACAAAGTATTTTGCCTTTGTCTCTTTCCCAAATATTATTAATAATGTAAATTCATTTTTGTATTGATTGTATTGAGGTGAAAGTAACTCAAAAGTTTTATAGCATCATAAAAGTATGTTGTAGAAAGAGTTGTTCTAAACTATAACCAAATGGGGTGTCGTTCAACTAAATAGTCAATTCCCACTGGCCAGTCTCTGGGTTTTATCTGTAAAAAAAAAATTTTTATGGAGGGATATAAACATTCATACCTCCTCCTCCAATAACAAGGAGAGCTATGGTTACAGGAGCAAGTTCGCATGTCTCGTCCACTTTTCTGAAGAAGGTCTCCATGCAGTAACCCGGAGCCGTGCTGCCCTCAGGGCAGAAAGCGTCATTAGGACACTGGATAGGATTTACATCAGGACTCTGGGATATATATAAACACAACAACTTATTTATTTCATGAATGTAAACCTAGATTTTGGAAAACAGATTTAACAAAGTGTAAATAAACACTGCTAATACTTCATGTTAATCTTTTTCTTAGATAAACAAGGAAAGAAAGCAGAATATAAACCTATGATTGGTACTGTTTAGTTAGGCCAAAGTTGTAAGGGGAAGATGTTCAGTGGAACAAGCAGAGCCTATATTTATGTGTGTTGTTTGTGTTTGTTAGGAGGAAGTAATCACTCACAGGGCAGTAGTGGTTTTCAGGGCAGAGATCACAGTTCTCATGGCCCCAGCTGTTCTGATAGAAACCACTGCTGCAAATCTGACACATTGTTTGATGAGATGGCTTGTGCATTCCTTTAAACAAACAACAACATCAAATTCAAATTTTATTTGTCACATACAAAATCATACACAGTATGACATGCAGTGAAATGCTTTTTACGACTGTCTTACAGAAAGGAAAAAATTTAAGTTTTAAGAAAATTAAAGATTTAAAGTAAAGATTTATGTAAAAATTTAAAGTGTACAGTATTTACAATGCATCAAAGCATCATTTGAGTTTTATAACCATACTGTGGAAATTCTGAGTTACTTATTCAACCTTTATTCATCTACCGAATTACGACAAAACCTTCTTCACACTCCTTAATTAGATTTTCCTCATGTTGTCTTAGCAGCATTTATAACACAAATGACCTGCATACATGGCATTATGTTAAGATGTTTCTGCTAAACTCCTGCTAAGGCAAGGCAACACAAAAAGTTTTTTTGTGGAGTAAGGCTTAAGTCAACATCTGGACCTGGGTGAACATCTTTTGCTGGTCCTGGAATAGTAATCATGTCAAAGAAATTTCTAAAATCTGAAATCTGTTGTTCCAGATGTAAACATGGCCTGAATTATATTTAGATGATTTGATCTGATTGGCTGGAATGAGAAAATACCTGGGCGACAGGGCGTACATTCTTTGGCAGCGCTCTGTAGAGCTTCTAAACCTGCAGGACAGATCTGGCACTGGGCACAGCTGGAGGAACTATCAGAGAGACAGAAAAAGTGCATTATGGTACATGACTGTCAATTCTATACAATGTAAGCTTTGACTACTAAAAGAAAAAAAAAACTGGTAATTTTCTCAGTGAAACGCTAATTTAACTAATAAAAATTTAAGTCTAGGCTGTAAAATTAAAATTTGAGTATTTCAAGGGTGCAACTTTGATAACAGGAACTTACTTGCAGTATGTGCCCTGTGGACATGGGTTACAAGAAGTTGAATTTTGCAAAGATGAGTAGAAACCTAAAGTAAAAATGACAAAATAAATTCCAATTGTGTCAATTAATTTGGCAATGAATCTAGTTTTGTTGCCATGTTTTGTTCCAAAGCGAACTAAACAAAACATAAATAAACTTTACGTTATAATAATGTAAATATATCACATATTTTCATTTCTTTAGAGCAGCAAAGAACAGTTACCTGGTGTGCAGGCAGTGCATGAGACTGAACCTGTGTTATTACTGTAAGAACCAGCAGGACACGCCTGACACACAGGGCTTCCAGTGACACTGTACACAAAACACTGTAAGACCCTACTGGGAAGTCACTTATGCTTTTAATAAACAATGAAGTTTCTCCTCTCACCTGCTGTAAAACCCTGATGAACATGGTAGACACCCCTGCTGTGCTGCTAGAGGCTGATAGAAGCCCTGCGTGCAGGGAAGACAAGCTGCAGGAAACACACACAGTCCAAAATCTGGACAACAGGAGCATAGCAGAGTTTCTGAGAAGAATGAATGAAAGACAAAGCAGGAAACTGTCAATGTTTGCATGTGATGGACACTACAAGTTAACATGAAAACAAAATTGGCCCTATTTACTTTCCTGAACACCCCAGCCAAGAAAAGTTGTGGTTTTAGTGTTTGAGGCCATCTACATATACTAGTATGCTGTATTACTATTACAGTAATTCAATTACAAGCAGATAACATATTTATAGAAATCTTTCTCTTCTGGGAAACCAAGGTCATGGATTTGGTTCCTAGGGAATACATGTACTGATTAAATGTATTGTTTGAATGCACTGTAACACTTTTGGATAAATGTAATGTAAATATACTGACGACTCTTGTTGCACTACAAACAGTTTTGGCTAAACATAAGTTCTCTACAATGAGAACGTCACTCCCCATAATACCACCTCCAAACTGACTGCAAACTTCACTACAGAACGACCAATTTTACCCTAACCAACTAAACCAACTAACTTAACACTAGTCTGACCCTTTCTCTAAGCAATAGAATTTGGTGACACTTTTATTCCACAAAAGGTGAAACACCCACCATTATTATAATAGGAACCAGGAGCACAGGTTGCACAGGTGGAGGTGTCGAGCACAGAGCAGCTGGCTTCTGTAGTGCTGGGCATGCTGGGAGTGGCAGTGGTCACATTCACACTGACTGTGGTGATCGTCACAGCAGGGCTGAGGGTTGTCTGACTAATCACCACTCCTACATAATGACAAAGGAAAAAAATAGTAATGAAGAAACCGAATACATATATTACATATTATAACCAAAGGATCTTAAAAGCACAATTACATGCTTTTAAAGAAACAATGCACCCAAAAAGGAGATATTTTGCAGACTCTTTTATTATGCAAATAAAATGCATTAAAGTATGGAAGGAATTTTCTGTGAATTTTAAATTAATTAATTCAGTGATAAAAATGAAAATTAAAGCAAGATTAACTATTTAATTGTAGAAAACTGTTCTCAAAATGTGCCAAAATTAAAACTGAAATGACATTATTCCATTTTAATTTTCACGCCATTTCATTTTTGCTACAATCTCGAAGCAGAACTGCCAATATTAAAATGAAAAAGCAAACGTGAAAAAGAAACTGCAAATACATTTTCAAAAAGCTTTTTAATAACGCTCACACAATAATAGTGACAAGAAATGTTTTATTTTACAGTTTAGTTTTTTATTTTCATCAATTTGCAGGAGGGTGTTTCAGGCTGTATAAATGGGTGGGTGACTGAAACTGCAACATCGTAATCATATACACAACTGCTCACCTGCGCTTTAGTACTGTTTAATATTCTGACAGAATGGTTTAAATGTCTATTGTAACAGTATCACATGGTTTGCTTTTTACATTCCATGTGTTTGTTGACGTCTGTTGGTCTGCACTGTAAATGGCACATAGCGGCTATCAGCAGGGGAACAATTAGAGTTCTTATTGTGACTGTAATCACATTAGCCATGAATCCGGGCACTCTCAGCAGTGACAAAATCACCCACACAATTATTCTGAGGAGCTGATCATATGACTTGATCTGATTCCAGAAATACTGAGAACTTGTGAGGGAACGAGGAACTATTTTACTGTTTGTTCACAACTGAATTAATCTGAAGATAAACAAACAAACAAAACCTGCAAGCATAATAATTACCCAAAAATTAGAAAATGTTGATTAAAACAGCTTCCTGTGTAAAGACACAGCATAAGGGGTCTGGTCAAGTTCGTAATCGAAATGCAGCTTTTCACTTAAAAAAGTGAGTTTAATAAGTTGTTCATTAAGCAGAATTCTTGACATTGGCTTATAGGTTTGTTTATATTTGTACACATGGATCAAGGCCCATCAGTAGACTGTTGTTAGTTAAAAAAAACTCCCACACCAATAACAATAATAGTTGTTGTCTGTAAAGTTTTACTTTACCACCTGTTCAAACAAGAGACCAAGCTGGCTAATAAACATTTAAAATATCTGTTTACTCAAAGCCTCAAAAGAGTACAGATGGGCAGCTATAACATTTCAAGTAATAGTAGAAATTCTGAATATATATATATATATATATATATATATATTTAGAATTTCTTTTAAGGTTATTCATAAGATTTAAGCTTATTTTGTGTGTAGTGTGTGAACTCGCTGATTCAATTCATAGACAGATTCACTGATTGTAACATACGGCTCATGCAAAAATTCAGCTTTGTTTCTGATGCTGTTATTAACTCACCAAGAAGACAAGCGGTGGCAAAAACAAATAAAACTCCTAAATGCTCCATGATCCAGCGATTTACTTCCAGAGTCAACACATCTGTTTAGGGATCTGAATTCATCACGTTAGACAAGAGTTTTGTTAAATGCAAAAAATTGTGAACTGCCGCGGAGCACTCATTCCTTCTTTCTAGGGCTCATCAATGTCATATGACAGATCAGTCATGTGATCAGTAGCATCCCTAACACAGACACACTACTGCTTTCCTTTTCTACCATCTACAAATTCTAACAAACACGAACTACCTAAGATTCAGAACATGTTTATAGCAATATTGAAACAGAGTGACACTATAACCAGTGTCATTTAAGCAAGCACTGCTCTCGTTCCCCGACTGAATATCTTGTTTAAGTCCCGCCTTTAAAACGTCAACTGGACAAATGTGGCGAAAACGCTTGCAAAATGCTACCATGGTAACTTTAGTTTACGCCAAAATAAAAAATAAAGAAATGAATAAATAAAAATATGATTCTGAAAGATACTTGATATTCTGGGAAGTTTACTTCATAATAGTTTAAGTTTTACAGCAGCAACAACAGTACTATGATATTTAATGGTCATTATGGTATTTTGTTCTAGGGAAAGCCCATGATCTAACATACATAACTGAATCGAAATATTTCTCAAATATATAAAATACAGTGTATTGTCTAATATTAGAGAGCTTGTCCTGTTCATTTCTTAATTTCCAACTACAATGTTCAGTGGAGTGGATGTGTTGTAAGAAAAACACATTTAGTCTCTTGTTTTATTTTATAATTTATTCTCTTTTGGATTACTTTATATACTTTAAAGTGGCCAAAGAAATAAAAAAAAGATGTTCTTAAATTCCTTGTTTATTAATAAATCACTTGACACACCAAGAACAAATGGATTAGTATTCACACTAGCTGCTTGGCCGACATATCCTTTTTTATATCTTTCCCCGTCTTTGATGGAAACCTCTGAGCAATTCCATAGGGAACATGAGCTGCCACAGTTCCAAGTTCTGCTGCTCCCTCCACATGAAACATTTGATCATCAAAGAATATGTGAGGCCTAATCTTCTCTAGCATTGGACCTTTAGGGGCCCCTGCAAGAAAGAGGGCCTCATCTGTCTCCAGACCCCAGGAACGTAAGGTCTTGAGGGCCCGGGTGCCTGAGCTGGCTGCACTTCGAGCAGTAACCAAATAGGTGCGGATTGGACAATCCATGCGCTGCCCTTTGGCATAGAATTTCTGTTGCAGTTTTCCCAAAGCTTCCAAGAATCCCTTTAATGGTCCCTAATATAAAGAGATAAATTCAGGCAACAGATAAAACAGAATTTACTGTCAAAAATAATTTAGTAAAAAATAATCACTGCATTTAAAGTTTTAGTTGATGTATGCAAAAAACAGCATAGTATTTCCGAATTACATTTCTATAAACATATTACATTGGACACACATGATCAAGGGGTTTATTTTCATGGGCCTTTTCATGCTCAAAGAACTTGTCCAATCCATGAGCTTTGTAGATTCTCTCAGACTCATCTGAGAAGAGCACAGCATCTCCATCAAAGGCCACTCGCAGCTGAGTCTCTGGAACCTCTGTGATCTTCCCTTGTGAGAACACAGTAGCTGCTGCAATTCCTAATCAGAAACAATTTTCCATTAAAACATTACACACTTATAGATCTAAATTGATAGCTACTTCTTTCCAAGATCTGGTCAAACCTTCTTCAATGGCCTCTCTAACTTTGACTGAATCAGCAGACAGGTAAAGGTTGGTATGGTAAGCCTTCAGATACCCAATAGGACTCTTGCCTCCAGTCATACAAAAGCGTTCTATAAACAGCTCTGGAGATCAGAGATGACAAATGATATTGTTCGTACTTCATATTTACATGTAAATCAGGTCTATCAGCAAACTGAAACTTACTGAAGCTAAAGCATATTCATTTGTAAACATGTAATAAAGGCTGCAATCTTTTGCCTTACGATGGTGGTTAATGGAGTTGATGAGTCTAAGTCCCACATGAGCGTGATTACTGGTCATCAGAACCACATCAAAGAGTTCCTCACTGTCTGGATACAGCTGCCTTAGCTGAGTGTTCACTGCTTCCACTGCCTATAGAGGTGAAAAAATAAACTTTTCCCTCTTCTCTGCTCATGCACATATTTATATTTGTGTGCACTTTTCACTCAATGGGTACAAAATATGACCCTAATGTAATCAAACTGGGAAATAAATGGTGGCCACAGTATGAGAGGGAAAATATCTATGCTAATAAAATAGATATTTCCATATATCTAAAAATCACTTGTTTTAGCCCCTTGCACACATGAAGTCATTACTGGTATATTACTGGTAAATTACCATTAAGAGATACCGTTAAGTGTGTGAACGGGACCTTTTAAAAATTACTAATAAATTGGTCCTGGCAATTTACCAGTAAAAGAAGTTAGTAACATTACCAGTAGCTTACTTACCGGAACCTTACCGGTAAAAAGACAGAAATCTGTTACTTGTGTGAAAGCCACATTTGTGTATTTACCGGTCATAGTAATTTGCTGGTAAGTTACCAGGATTACTGGATAAAAGGGGCTTTCTTCTTTAGCGATACATAAAAAATAACATGCTAAATATATGAATTATAAGAATAAGTGATGTGACCCATAACCCATATTTGGAATTTGTCTTTTGCAATTAACTCATCCAAGTTAGTGTACACAAACATTACAAGCAGTGAGTAGTGAACATAATTGAAAGCTATAAACCTACACCCATTGGGCTGCCATTCACTGTGGCACCTGGTGAGCAACTAGGAGTAAGGTGCTTGCTTAAGGGCCCCTAAATGGTTTCCTGACAGTATTTAGAATTCAGGTTCAGGTTGTTATGGTGGAGGCTCCTGCCTCCTCTGCACATTAGGCATCCCTCTCCAGAGTACTGACCGGATTCCTGAACTACATCTCCCAGAATGCAACATGAATGTTCAACATGACTGCTGCCTATATAAACCAGACATTCGCCATTACCCATTGCGAAGTCTTGATTTGCTATCTGCATAATTCTGAATGGTTTCCCTGTTGGATCCCTGCTGGTTTTTGTGTATGTGGATTGATTACTGTTTATCAATTGTTCTCTGCCTGCTTCTGATTTGGATTGTTTATCGTTTTGATTCTCTGCTGCCTGTTCCGACTATTGGATTGTGTTTTGGATATTGATTGTTTGCTGCCTGCCCCGACTTCTGCCTGTTTAATGTTAACGATACTGTCTTGCCTCTACGGCTCCAGTTTGCTGTTGATTACCTTGCCTGTTGACCATTCCAATAAATAAGCTGCATATGGATCCGTTCTCGTCTGATTCTTCGTTACACAGGTACGTCTGACTCTCTAACCATTAGGTATTGAGTTTACACAAAACTGTGTATAAATCCAGTTGTTTTGATGTCTTGCTGTGAATCATTGATCAGTGGTCTGGTATACCAATAGCAGCATTTACCTTAATGAAAGGGAAAGCAGGTCCAGGAGCAAATGGCTCAGCCTCATGTTGGAACTGATACCTCAGATACTCCTCCATTCCCTGCTGTTCATAGATCTCCTGCTCCAGATCCATATTGAAGAGGGCACGGGAGGACACAGCAATTGTAATGGCATTCTGAGGCTTTGGCTATAGAAACGTAATGTGACATTAACAGTGACAGCGGGGCTCTAGGAAATACAGTTTTAGTATTGGACAAATGGATACATACAACACATGAATTTATGAGTACTAAATAAAAAATGCAGTGACCAAAGTCAATACAGTTTGTTATTATAACATTTTTGTTAACATAAACAACAAATGTATTGCAGATTTATTTATAACATATACAAAAACATTACTTACAGACCTACATAGATATATAAGTTTAAATAAAACAAAAGCACTTTAATAGTGCAAAAAGAGCGCGATAACTAGCAATAAATCGCACTTACAAATTTACAAGAATCTGCGCTATGTGTATGATTTGAAGCAACTGGTCTCACGCGCGCCTTTAAATGCCATTACGATTTCAAAGAATTTACAAACATGGTTCATCATACCAACTGCTGCTTTGCCATTTTATCTCGGATCATGGTGCTCTTGTTCAAGTCTTATTTTTGCCGTTGCACTAGTGCATGTACGTTTTATTCCTGGTCTCAGTAAAGCGCATCAAAGGATTCACTCCACCAAATGTCGCGTTATCGTGGCCGCGCGTCTGTTTAATGTCCAGTTGCAGATGCCGCGTATATTTTTAGAGCTATTATCACACGCAAACGCCTCTGGTGATCTCAACAGCCACTAATGGTTTCGATCACAACTATTGTATAGTCTGTGATGGTATATTTTATATAACTTTAATACAGACTTACCGGTGTAGGTTTCTTGCTAGGGCTGGACTGATTACAGGTCTCCTTCCGCTCCCAAAAAGAGTGCATTTCTTTTACTAATGTTTTATTCATGACAAGCAGATGAGTGCTTGATGCGGATTCTTTCTGATGTTCAGAAAGAATCCTGCTCTGTATGACCTACACAGGACAGTCTCTGAAGCTTTAACCCCTGGAGCAAAGCACATTCGTGACAGTAATTAAATGAGCAGCAACTGATATATATATATATATATACATACAGTATAATTGGAGAAGACAGCTGCTTTGATGCTTACCTGTTCCTTCCAGGCATCAAAGACTGAGATCTTTCTGTTGCATCTGCTCGACCATTCATGCTGCTGTGCATCGTGCTACAGCCTATACAAATGGAAGCATTTATGGACCCTGGGGATCTCTGCCAGAGTGATGCAGATATAAGAAATGTTCCCATGACAACTGCTGGTGTTAAGCTGTACCTGTACTAAGGCTTCGTTTAAAGACGGATACACTGCAAAGAAAAACATTTATGCAGTGGACAGTGCACCACATGACTGGTAATAAATTGCATGGTCTCAGAAGTACATACTGTTTTAGTAGGCAGTCTGAATACATTACCCTCTCATAGACCACTGAAAAAGGTATGAGCCTTCACACACCATGACAGGTATTTCTGATGCATGTCCGTTTATTTAAATGGTCCAATTGTGTTGTTGTTATAATCACTTCAAGTCAACTTTATATTTATAATCCAACTACATTCTAAGCATCCCCAATCTTATAATGAACAACAGAAATTTGCAATAATACCATGCATTCTGTTTTCCATGTTGTACGTTTGGTCATTTTCGGTGTTTATATAAGCAATGCAACATTGTAAAAAGAGCTAAATAAAATGTAATTAAATAAAGCACCAAATTATACATACACAAATTACTTGAAAGACAAAGTGTATATCAACCAATGAAACATCAGGAAGCATTTAATATATGGTTAATTTGCTTAATGAAATCAGTGTGATGTAAAGAAGGATGTCAATAGTTGTCAAACCTATTTTCCCTTATTTTGTTCCCCTTCAAGGTGTTGTTACAGAACCAACTTTATATAACATGCTCAAACCATTAAATATATGGAATTTCAAAAGGAATGAAGTTTGACTAAACCATTCCAGGATATTGATAATTTTAAGCCTTTTTATGGTTGAGTTGGCTATGCACTTTCTGTATTGCTGTCATGGTGAAAGGTGAAATTTCTTTGTAATTGCAGCTTTCTGTCAAGGCAGAGGTTTGGCAATTTTAGTAAAGAATCAAGATGTCCCTCTTGGGCACAGACAAACGCATTAAAGATATTGTTTACAGCCACTCAGAATCACTTTAGCTAATGGAGGTGATTTATCTCTGTAATGACACTCTGGTTTAAATGTGCAAATTACAAGGCCCTTAAATACAGGGGTTGGACAATGAAACTGAAACGCTGGCCAATTTAGTGTTGGAGGTTTCATGGCTAAATTTGACCAGCCTGGTGGCCAATCTTCATTGATTTCACATTCCACCAGTAAAAGCAGAGTGTGAAGGTTTAATTAGCAGAGTAATAGCACAGTTTTGCTTAAAATATTGCAATGCACACACCATGACATATGACATATCAGAATTCAAAAGAGGACAAATTGTTGGTGCGCTTCTTGCTGGCACATCTGTGACTAAGACAGCAAGTCTTTGTGATGTATCAAGAGCCACGGTATCCAGGGTAATGTCAGCATACTGCCAAGAAGGAAGAACCACATCCAACAGGAGTAACTGTGAACGCAAGAGGAAGCTGTCTAAAAGGGATGTCCGGGTCCTAACCCGCATTGGATCCAAAAAACATAAAACAGCTGCCCAACTCACTGCAGTATTAAAT
>JAZGTI010006189.1:0-23879 GCA_036877585.1 Botia kubotai | reverse complement strand
TTTTTTTTTTTATTAAGTTTCACACATGTGAATTTGGTTACGCATGTGTGTATCGTGTCTTTTGCTTGAATTATTATTGAGTCTAATCTGCTTCCATATTATGCCAATGTGTTGCATCGTAATCAGCATAGTGAGTGCTGCCAAAGAGAAAAGAGCTGCAATTTTGCTGAAGGAATTTCATCCTAACAGTTTAAACATCTAGTGGCTACCCAGGTGAATATTATTATTATTTTGCCTACAAGTGCATTCTGTTTCTTAAAAAGTTAAATTAACTCAACATTAGTTTAATGTTTTCAGCTTTGCAGTTATGGCTTTTAGAACAGACAATTACTTTACAAAGCAAGTTTGTGAGCAGGAGAATCACAGTGCAGAAAAGTGAGTGAAACAGTGCAGGCACCATCTGATTAGCAAAGTATTGAAATAAAAAGTTATCAGTGGCAGCCCAGGCTACGTTTTGGAAAGTATTTTATTATTTGATGTAAAATTGCTGCGGAAGATGCAATAGAGACATTTTTTTTACAAATTTCAGTGCTGTGATAATCAGATGATGTTTGCGCTCACCCTTGTGATTCTTCTGCTTACAAACTATCTTTTCTAACAAAAAATTCTGTTACAAAAAGTATAGAAATTTTCATATCGAAATTATCAAAATTCCAATAGACTTAACAATGGCCAGAACTTTGTGATGATATAGCTCTGCATCAGAATGTTGTAGAGACTTGGGGCTCAGCTCATATGTCTTAGCTTAGCAAACAGCACCAAAAGGTAAAATGTTAACTTTAAAGCCATGCCTTAGCAACCAGTCACAGTACCCTAGCAACTGCTCCATAGACTTCCATTGATAGGTGAGAGGCATCAGAGCATCATAAGACGAGTAAGTGGCGTCTTTTGACTTAGATTGGCAAATATTCTTTAATTATCACCATGGAAACGGTCAAGCTACATCTTAGAAACCATTTACAGTACCCTACCAACCATGTTATGAAATCAAATAGCCATATCTTAGCATTAGAACATTGTAGAACATGGCTTATTTGAATTGGGATGTCAATAGGCTTTAGCTATTTTCCTGGCATCTTCCTCACCTTAGCAACCATTTAGGGCACCCTAGCAACTGCATAATATTATGAATAAACCATATATCTTTTATGCTAAAACATGTAAACATCATGCTCAAACATGTTAACATCATGCAAAATCATGTTAGCATCATGAAAAACATGTTAACATGCTAAAACATGCTAAATTATGCTAATGTCATGTTAACACATGCTAACATCATGGTAAAACATGCTAACATCATACTTTAACATGTTAAATGTGCTAGCATCATGTTAAAATGTATTACCGTCATGCTAAAATCTGTTAGCATCATAATAATTGATATTAATAGAATTTGTTTATTTAAAACCCCAGAATTAATTTAAAACCCTATCCTTAGTTAATCAGTCTTGTATTAAGCAAGTCAACAGGGCAACAAAGACAAGGGTAACAAAACGTCAGAAGCACTGGGATCCATTTGCAACAGATTTATTCTTGTGGTCAGGCAGGCGTCAAACACAGGCAATACACACAATGTAGGCAGGGCAAGACAAAATCAGTAAACAGGCAGTGGTCAAGGCAGGCAGCAAACAATCATAAACAAGATAAACAATCCAAAGTCGGGGCAGGCAGCAAACAGGCAATAGTAACAGACAATCCAAATCAAACACGAGAAACAATACACAGGGAAAATGCTCAGAATTGTTGCTAGGGCAAAACAACACTTTACAAAGAACATGAGTCTCAAAGGTGCTTAAATAGGGAGAGAGTCAATAAGCAGTCAATGAGAGCCATACCCATTAACCAGGGGAGTAAGCAGGACTGGTCCGGCGGTGCTGATTAGCTTGGGCCTGGCGTTGAATAGCGTGAAGTAGGTGTGTGTGAGCACATTCCCATTGTTATTCGCTACGTTGTAGCCAGTCAGTGACAGATGGAACATCCGTGGGTTCACCTGACCATGAGAATAGGGGTGGTTGGAATCCTAAGATGCACCCAAAAGGGGTTAATCCAATGGATGGTTCGACGAGAGAGTTCTGGGCATACTCAGCCCACATTAAAAACCTGCTCCAGTCTGCTTTGTTAGTTTGACAGTAGGTGCGTAGGAAACAGATGATTTCCTGGTTCAAGCGTTCGGTTTGACCATTGGATTGTGGATGGTAACCTGAGGTGAGACTGAAATTGACCATACTCTAGAGGTGAATTGAGGTCAGATACTATGTCAAAACGAGAAACATGGTTACAAAGTAGTTCAGCAGTCTCAAATAAGGAAGGGAGTTTGGGTAGGGGAATTAAACAGCAGGCCTTAGAAAAATAATCAACTATGGTGAGAATGGTTGTGTTGCCCTGAGAGTTGGGTAAGTCTGTAATGATGTCTTTCGCAATATGACACCATGGCCGTTGGGGTGTGGGTAGAGGTTGTAGTAGACCTGCTGGGAGTGATCTAGGTGATTTGGAGGTTTGGAATATGTTACAGTTCTGCACAGAATGGATTATGTCTGTAGATAGGGAAGGCCACCAGAAACAGTTTTTAACAATTTGGATAGTGGCTGTGAGACCAGGGTGACCTGAACTAGGGTTTTCGTGAATCTGGGTTGAAAGAGATTTATGTAGGATCTCTGGGACAAAAAATAAGTTTTCTGGGCATTCAGAAGGTGGTGGATTCTGTGTGTTCAAGTTGTTGATCTCTGTGACAATGTCCCACTGAACCGGGGCCATTAGTATGGTTTCAGGGAGTGTTATCTGGAGGGGCATTTTCTGGAGTTTCCTCGGTTTTCTGTGACAGGGCATTGACCTTTGTATTCTTGGATCCTGGGAAACAAGTAACTGTAAAGTTGAAACGAGTGAAAAAGAGTGCCCATCTTGCCTGATGTGGGTTCAGTCTCTTAGCTGACCGTAGATACTGTAAGTTCTTGTGATCAGTCAGCACTGTAAACGGGTGAGTGGCTCCCTCTAGCCAGTGTTGCCACTCATCCAAGGCCAGTTTTATAGCAAGGAGTTCCTGGTTGCCCACATCATAATTCCTCTCTGCGGAGGGGAGTTTTCTAGAAAAGAAAGCATAAGGGTACATTTTAGAAGGTGAAACATGGCGTTGAGAGAGAACAGCTCCTACTTCGGTGTTTGAAGCGTCCACCTCCACCACAAAAGGGCGATTAGGGGCAGGATGCCGGAGGATTGGTGCAGTGGTGAAATGATTTTTGAGCTCTACGAGGGCCCGATCGGCCTCTGGTGACCATCTCAGTCTGTTGGAGCTTTGTTTGGTTAGGGTAGTATGGGGAACAGCCACAGTACTGAAACCTCGGATGAAGCGGCGATAGAGGTTAGCAAATCCTAGAAATCGTTGCAACTCTTTCACAGTCTTGGGCTGGGGCCATTCTGATACTGCTTGGACCTTTGCATCGTCCATAGCGACCCCCTCGGGAGTAATGATGTATCCCAGAAAGGCCGTACTGGTTTTATGAAACTCGCACTTCTCCTTCTTAACGTAGAGCTGGTACTGAATCAGGCGTTTCAGGACTGATCTCACATGTTGGCGGTGCTCCTTCAAAGAATCAGAATAGAATAGCATGTTATCTATATATATTATCACCCATTTGTCCAACATATCTCTGAAAATATCATTAATAAATGACTGAAATACAGAAGGGCTATTGGCCAGGCCAAAAGGTATCACTAGATATTCATAGTGCCCACAAGACAAAAAATCAGTAAACAGGCAGTGGTCAAGGCAGGCAGTAAACAATCATAAATGAGATAAACAATCCAAAGTCGGGGCAGACAGCAAACAGGCAATAGTAATAGACAATCCAAATCAAATACGAGAAACAATACAGAGAGAAACCACTTAGAATTGTTGCCAGGGCAAAACAAGACTTCGCAAAAGAACATAAGTCTCAAAGGTGCTTAAATAGAGTCAATGAGCAGCCCCAGTGAGTAATCAGCCCCAGGCGTGGTGCATTCTGGGAAGCATAGTCCGGAAGTAAACAGCTCAATACTCGGGTGATGGTTCCCTCTGGTGGTGCAGGGGAGGCGGAGCAGGAGCCTCCTCCGTGACAACAAGAAACCAAAACGTCAGTGGTGTATAGATAAAGATTAAACCTTGGGAGGTACCAGGCATAACATTACTGACCGCAGCTTTACTGCTGTTACAAGAAAGAGTATATGTTGTTTTAGGAGTCTAAAGTCTAACTGAGGCAGAAGTTTACAAAGAAAACAGGCAACCAAGTAGATAAGCAAACAAATAGACTGTCATTTTTTTAAGAAGTCCATCACATATTATTCCCTTTGCTTCCTCACTGACCCAGGTTATGGCTGTAGTCATTGTTAGACTGCATAAGGATGAGCATCTGGCTGTATCGGTACAGATATAATTATCATGCCGAACTGGAGTCTGGGTCAGTCTCACTCTGATGCCATGCCACACTATCTCAGTATTTTAATACTGACAGGGTCCGCTGGCAGTATGTGCTGCATGACAATCAATTACCTCGGTCTTTCTCCTTCCCTAAAGCCCAGAAGTGCTCTAGAGCTATGAACCACATTCTGCCCAGGCACTCTACTAATCAGCTGTCAGTGCATTCCCTCTCATCATCTGTGGAGACCATTAGGCCTAGGTAGCAGAAGGGCTCATCCAAGAAACGCCATGGCTTCAGGAGGAGCCTGTACCCTGGACACAGTTCTTTCTAGGGCTCCTGATGGGATCGTCTGCAGGAGAGCACTTAACAGAGGGCCCGCTTCCAAGCACTAAATTGTCCCCTTAATTGTATCATGTCCCTTTAATGTTTGTGTGAAAAATTAAGTTAAAACACAAGCATCTTCTTAAAAAGCGGTTTCCTTCTCCTGCTCTGTCTACGGTGCCCCCACCCTGTTGCCAGTCAGCATTGTCGCAGTCAACCCAGCATCCTTACCTGAATGGTATATGTCATTTAGGATGTCGATAAATGAAAAACAGGGCTGGTAACCAAATGAAAAGTGATTTTGACAACATGTCAACCACAGGCTAGCGTTGACAAATTCGAACCTATGTTGTTTGTGTAAAACAAGAATGTGCATGGTGAAGCCAATAGTGTTGCCAAAACTGGCATACTGCTGCCTTCAGTTTGAATCCTGGGTGAAGTGTCCCTGTCCACATCTTTGTAAGAGCCATTTAAAAATGTTTTTTTTTTAATTAAAAGGAATTAAGACACAAATTTGTTACATATCAAGATTTTTATTCCAAAATATTAATTGCTTTGCTGTCGAAGGGTAACCTGTCTTGCCGGCGATCAGTCTGCCACTCTAACAAGGAGGCTAAAGACCATGATGACTGTTGCTAGAGCACCTCTTCAGATTGGGGAGTGAGGCTTACAGAAGGACTTAGGCCCTGTCCACACTAGTACGTTTTTGTTTGAAAACACATATTTTTCTGTCTATTTTGGCCTTCTGTCCACACTGAGATAGCATTTTAAAAACATTTTAAAAACAAAAATGTATATTTTTGAAAAACGCTCTCCAAAGTGGATAAATTTGATAAATTTGCCATTTTCACATTGCAGTGTGGACTGTGAAAACTAAGGCTTTTGAAAACAGTGATGAGACGCAGTCATGTGACCAATACAGCCAAGATGGTGGACGACATTCTCCATAGCTTTTGCTACTTTATACTCATTTGTTACTCATAGCAACAACTCCACCTCATTGACGGTCTATTTGAAAAAATCGCTGCCTCATGCGCAATACAGGGACGTAAGCATTTTCAGGCCTACTTACAATAGATAATTTCACCCCCACAATAGAGGAGGTAAAAAATGACTTGGCTAAGATACCAGCATCATTAAAAATTTGTTAGTAAAATCTCTTGATTTTAGCAATCCTTGTTGCATTAAATTGCCAATGGTGACAGTTCAAAAATGAGTTAAAAGCACTTTTCATGTTCTTTTTACAAATTTTACATGTCTGTAAATGTCTTTTTAGGCTTTCATTCTTAAGATGATTTTCTTTTGGGAGCTACATTTTAATGGTTTAGTTCCAGAAATATGGGGATGTATGTCATGGAACCAGCCACGCCTGCCGCACCAGACATCACAACTCCACCCACTCGTTCCCTCTCAACTGCCTCCACACCTGCACAGCTAATGAAGGACTCCACATAAGCGCCACTATGACGCTTCAGTTTTGTGTGGTCTTGTTGATGTCTATGTGCTGTCTCCATGGTATACTGCTTACCATCCGGATTGGTTATCGGCCTCCCTGGTGTCTCCGTTGTCTGTTCCACTAATATTCTTCTACAGAAAAAGGACTTTGTTTACATTCTGCTAAGTTACCATTCATTTATCTGTGGATTCTTTCCTGTTGTTCCTGATTTCAGTTTTGTTTATAATCATTGTTTGAACTCGCCTCCACTAATAAAGCTTGCGCTGTCCACTGTCTTGGTTTCCATTCCTCTCCGTATTGTGACAATGTAAATGTGCCTCCATGAGTAAACCATTAAATTGTACACCTTTTCAGTCATCAAAAAACAAATGTGAGACACCTTGCAAAAATCTGGTACTTGGTCGTTTATAAGTTTTGATATTGGAGTTTCAATTAAAAAAAAAGTTAATTATGGCCTGGGCACCAATGGTGTGATTATTACCTTCAGAAGGGAACACATTTTGAGAGCCTAAACATGCTTGAAACTCAAAAGTTTGCAAAGATGTCAAAAGTATCGAAATATTGCGTTTGATAAGGGTTTTATATGAATGGTTTTTTTATATGGTTTTAAATGAAGGGTGGCAAAATGGCTCTATAGTGCCTCCTACAAAATGTCAAAGCAGTCCTTGTGCTATGTTTCACATGTGATTTGTATGCAATTTGGTAGTCTCAAAAAGTGTCACAGCAATATCCTAAATCCAACAAAGTCAACAGTTTAGCCATTTCCAGTTTTCAGACAACTTCTAGAGGTTTCATTATATAATATTTGGCCAATTTAATCTAATGGCTTTGCAATGTTAAACTGTGACGCTTTTGAGTTTTTGTTCAACAGCATATCCCTGGAGTTTAATGTTTTGCTATGAAACAGAAAGATCAAGGGCAGCGTTGTCTGTCTCAGTTCACATATAATTGATAAACCAAGGCTTAACCCACCTAGACCTCACCTGTTTAATTATTAGAACTTCCCCTGGTTTTCAAATGTGAAGCATAGCCTGATATTTTCCAAATTATTTAAGTATTTAAGTGTGACAGGTTGTGCTATGTACCAGTCATTCACCACTAGTAGACCGTATCACTTTGAAGATATTGCAGGGATAAATATCGCCTTCCAGAGCGGTATAGATGTACATTTTAGAAATCCAAAATTGGAATGGAGAATGGAGTGGCAACATTTTGTCAGGGATGTCTGTAGATGATGCATACCAAATTTCGTGCAAATTGGACAAACGCAGTAAAAGGAGTTCTAAAAAGCAGGTTTAACAAACATGTCTAAATGACCAACAGGAAGTAGCCTTGAATATGACAAATTAGGTATCATAGAACTCGGCATAACAATTTATGCCGTTGCATAACAATATGTTATTGCAATCACTTGTTATAAGCATTTTCATAAATTGTCAATTTTTCATATTTCTGGACCAGTAGGTGGCCCACAGTTCATGCCTATGATGACACGTACCATGTTTCGTGCCAATATACCAATGCATTGCCACCCATAGCAGAAGACTCGTCACATTACATCATCTAGACACACTAATTAACCGCTGAAAAGTTGCGGGTGTAACGAAGAGTCAGACGGGTTAGGCTCCATTTGCAGCTTGGTTTTATTAGAGTGGTCAACAGGCAGAGTTATCAACAGCGAAAAGTTATAGTGAAGGCAAAACAAATGAGTAGTCATTATACAGGCAGTGGTCAGGGCAAGCAGCAAACAATCAATATCAAAAACACAATCCAAGATCAAGACGGGCAGCAAACAATCATCAACGATTAAACAATCCAAATCAAAGGCAGGCAGTGAACAATCGACAAATGGTAAACAGTCCAGATCATACACAGAAAACCAGCAGGGAATAAACAGGAAAAATGCTCGGAATTGATGCACATGGCAAATCAAGACTTTGCAAAGAGCTGTAGTAAATGTCCGCTTTATAAAGGCAATGATAATCAGGAACATGTGGCAAACAGGAAATGGTCAGTGCCCGGTAAGTTGTATCATAGGAAATGTAGTTCATGTGTAATCCGGTCAATATTCCAGAGAGGGTTCCCTCTGGTGGCGTGGTGGAGAGGAGGCTGGAGCCTCCACTGTAACAGCAAGAGCATTGCATAATCAAAAACTCATTACTTTATACGAAAATAAACCGTAAGGTGTAATGAAAGCAGAAATCTCCTGAGCCCTAGCAGTTAAAGGCTATTGCCAGTAACCTTTCAGTAGGTCAAACTTGCTTACAAACCGCATTACCTACTTGATCAATACAGTCCTTGATTCAGGGCAGCGGAAAAGAATCAGGCTTCATTACAGCATTTACCTTTTAGTAATCGGTGCAGAATCTAAATGACCCGTCAGGTTTATTCACCAACAAAGACGGAGATGCCCAAAAACCTCTTGAGGAAAACGTTGGATTAGCAATTCCCTCTAACTAAAAATTAGTCTTTTGTACAGTCTTTGTACAGTTACTGTACAGCGGTTTTTATACACTGTAAACCAGCATTTGCAGTAGCAACCAATTAACGAGTTACCACTACAAAACATGGACGTGTTCCCGAGACAAATGCTCTAACTGCTTTCACTGCACAAACAAAAAATAAACTACTAAAATAAAAAACGGAGCATTCCATTAAGGATACATCACTAAACCTCAATTGGGAAGAGCATAATCCCAAAATTTCCTCAAGTGCACAAATAGTAGCCTACTTACCGACCTCCCGCAAATCACTGAGGAACTCAACCCAACCGTTACAATCCTCCAGAAAATTTCCAAAACAAAACATTTTATTAGAATATTATACAAATTATATTTAATGAAATTATCCTCAAATTAACAAAACTATCTACTTAATTACTCAAATTAAGCCGTAACAAATTAAACGAGGACATACTGTTGGTAAGGTTGGAACAAAAATATTTGACATAATAAAGGAAAAATAAAACAATACCACGAATAAAATAAATACCAACAAAGCCTAAACTTTTATATAGGGAAAAACAGGTGGACGTTCATTTAATGAGTCTCCTAGCCACACCCACTGGCCGGCCATAGCAGGAAGAGCAGGAGACTCGTCACAATGAATATAGTATATAGACAGTATATGAATAACTTTGATCCTTTGGTGATACCTTAGGAAGCTGGTAGATAAAATGCCAAGAATACTTTTTCCTAATGATAGTCATCTTTGAATCCTCTTTACTGTTTGCTGTTCAGGCTTGTGACTCATGCTTCTCTGTAAATGAGAACTTGAAAACACTAAGTCCAACATGACAGAATCAGAGGTTCCAGTAAACATATGGCTCAGAGCTGATGTGAATATGTGCCACATATGTGAATATGTGTAGATTAATTCGTCCTTTGTGACAGCATTATTACAGCACATGTATATATTACAGCAAGATGTATATATCCATGAAATTACCTAAAGTGGTTACACTTTAGTCTCTCAGAATGATATATTTTACATGGTATTTTTAACACTGTAAGTTATACCAGGCACTCTTACCCTTCTACTTTTAAGAGATGTTTGAAATTATTTATGGCTTTTAAGTGTCCAAACAAATTTAAAAAGGAAATGCGTAGGCAGCAGTTGCTGTAGACAGTTGTGGGGGACAGTTGTGGCCTATTGGTTAGTGAGTCAGGCTTGTAATCAGAAGGTTGCTGGTTTGATTTCAGTGCGGGCAGGTAGCAACTGAAGTTCCCTTGAGCAAGGCACCCAACCCCCGATTGCTGCCCAGGTGCAGCAGTGCTGCCCACCGCTCCAGGTGTGTGTGTTAAATGCACATTTTAGGTATGAGTTATCATATCTGACAAATATGTCACTTTAGTGTATTGTCTTTTTTCAAATACAGATAAAGTTTCCCAATGTTATATATTATTCCTAGTACACCACAGCAGCTAGATCTGCTGTCCAACAAGAACATTGAAGGAGGAAAAAGCGAGTTAAAGAGACAGACATTGTGTAACTCTTGTGCTTTATTAGATAAAGAAAGCCAAACAGAAGAAAATAAGTCATGCATCGTGTCAACTGACATAGGATTCCAGCTGATTAAGAGAGAAAAAAGGATTGAACTATGAGGTAGAGAGGGCCTGAATGAGGGACTTACATCACTAAGAAACA
This sequence comes from Botia kubotai, assembly GCA_036877585.1. Lineage (NCBI taxonomy): Eukaryota > Metazoa > Chordata > Actinopteri > Cypriniformes > Botiidae > Botia > Botia kubotai. Next base: position 13,562 of record JAZGTI010006189.1, on the reverse strand, counting down.
AAAGAGAGAAACCATAAAAAAAGAAATTCAGTTAGCCAACAAAACACATCGGGAGTTTAAAAACGTCCCAGTACTTTCAAAATATTGTATATTCTTTTCAATGTTAAACAGATTTGAGTAGTGTCAAATGTATTTAAAACAGAACTATATTTGAAGTATCACTGACTGAGGGTAATATAAATCCATGCACAGTTTGTTCTTAAATATATTCTCACAATGTCTCGATCAGCACTGCAGAAGGATACATTAAAGGATTTCAGTAAAATCTCTCAGTAAAATTGTTGTCATGCCTTATAATTTGAGGCATTATACTTTTAATGCAGTGTGTATAATTGTGCTGCATTATTTATAGCAATACAAATGATTTACAATTCTGTAGATTTCTCTGCCACCCCATAGTGTTGCATTTATTAAACAGTTACAGCATATTTATCAATAAATACAGCTACCCATAAATTATATAATAAAAGACGATTTTTTGTCAAAATGAGCATTTCATTTTATATAGTGTGCTGTCCATTCATTTCACAAATTCTTATGAGTCTAGAAGGCTGTTAGTAAAAGAAAGTTACCCCATCTTACAATCGTGTTGAAAGCCTTTCCAAAAATCCATAAACATTATGCACCATTATGCATTATGCAATGATTTTCTCATGAGCTACACTCATGTATATCCAGTATTAAACTTTAAAACAGGCTATACAAATAGTGCTAAAATGTTAGAGTGCTAGAGTGTTGCTTCATATTTTCTGTAAAAAAACATGACCAAATCATGTTTCATTTTTAGAAAACACTTGTAACAAAGAGAGAAAGAGAGAAAACATGGGAGCTAATGAACTGAAAAAGTATTCAACATCCCATGGAATGTGTTCCCTAACTGTGGCTTCACATTCAAAACCTACTCACAAAAAGAGGTGACTTTTAGTTTAGTAATGTACCATAGAGCTGTGCCTTGGTGAGACTGTCTTTACGTGACAGGCCTAATGTGCCAAATGTTTGGTATGGTTGTTGTGAAGGAGGTGGTGGGGTGGTTCCCTGAGGGGAAATGCTGTGCCTCTCGGGTTGATAATGCTGCAGGTCAGCAGCCATCTCTAATGATCCATGGTCCAGAGACTCATTTGAGCTGTTGGGACTTACATCAACATATTCTGTTGTCTGGCCAACAGCTGCTGCAGCACCATCTTTGGAGCTGTAGAGGCTGTGTTCAGATTCTTGGCTGTCCTCCTTGGAGCAGTAGAGATGAGGCTGGCTTTGCTTTTGACATAGACCTGGGCTGCATTCAGGGCTGGGGTTAGAGAAGGGGTTTAGAATCCCTGCATGATGGTGGTTTACATCAGTACCCTCCTGGAAGCTACTGTAGAGAGGACCAAGACGAATTTTGGCAGGCCGGACAGAGAAGTGCTGCTCAGAGAAGCTGTAGGGTGAGGCTCGGCCAGGACTGCGGTATGATTGGGAACTCAGGTCCTCTACACTTAGTTGCCTCCATCGACCAATTAGCTCATCTTCCTCAGGAGCAAAAGCACTTCCACGGCGACTGTCACCATAGGTGATGCTGGGTGAGGTTGAAGGTGGCAAGGGCTCATAGGGTTCACTGTAACAGGAGGACATGGTTCTGCTGTAGATGGGTGAGCTCCCATTCTGAGGGTGGCTGGATTCAGGTGGTTGAAAAGCATGGGCCTTTGTAAAAGTGCTTGGACTCTCCCTTTCCCAGGAGGAGTCACTCTTGTGCTCATATTCACCACCATCCCTCCAGTCCATGTAAAGGGCATGGTGGTGTGGTGAAGAGGCAGCACTACTAGGAGGATCATGACCCTTATCCTCTGACCCTCCTCCACTAAAACTAGAGTAAGAGCTGGAGCCACCCCCCAGAGAGGTGGTAAACTTTCGAAAGTGGTTCTGTGAGAAGCTAGGCTGCAGGGACATGGAACCGTCCTCTGGGTTGCTATCAGTGGAGTTCTGAGGTTCATAAACCTTCCTCTGCCCATGGAGGTCCATGCTAGGTCTGCGCTCTCTCCTTCGTTCATCTGGGCAATAAAGTGCTGTGTCACTGCTGTACAAGTCTGACTTATATGTAGCTCTGAGGCTGAGACGCTCAGTGCTACCTACAAGGCTGGTGCCTACTAGGAAGCCCTGGCGTTCCTGGGGTTGTGGGCTAGGTGAGCGAGAGGCTTGACTGCTGCAGACATCATCTGGTTTCTCTAGAACCTTGGCAATGATTGAGGCAGGCACTGTGTCAGCATATGGGGAATGGCAAAGGGAAGAACCCTCCAAATGCAAGCTTACACGCTCCTGAAACTCTGCAGGCAACTGAAAGTGGAACACAAAAAAACAACATGCAGGGTTCAGTTAACAATCCACAAGCTGGACCTAGTGAACAGTACTTGTAAGAGTTTAGAGACCTAACTGCAAAAAGAAAAAGGCTGACTGATCTGGAAACTTATTAGACAGAGAATGTGAAAAAATAATTGATTGAGGTCAGTTTAATATTCATATGTAGTAGGGATGAAAATGATTACTTGGACCTGACAGTGACAATAATTCATGAAAACGATGATTGTGTGGTTTACTTTTTTTTGTTTTGATTGTTATTGTGGCATTATGGGTGTTATCTGTCTTGAGGTCTGATTGGTTAGCATTGCGAAAACATGCGGTCCAGAGTCAAGACCAGAGTTTCCACCCTGTTTTTAGTCCTGTGATTAAAAAAGTCAGGTTTGAGTGTTTAGTGTTTGACCATGCCTTTTTTAATTAGTTTTTATTTGACAGGGTTTTAATTAGTTTTATGATCTTAGTCAGGCATGGCATTATTTTTTTAAATTACAAAATCATCAGTATAAATTAAGTGCTATGTTTGCTAAAAGCCATTCAAGTACCATACAGTGGTAATTTTTTTTTTAGTTTAGTCCACCCTTTTTCTTTAGTGTGTCCACCCCATCATGGTTCCACCCTGTAATCTCAGTTATACTAAAACAGTAAACATTAACTTAACCTAGAGTAGAATTTTAACTATGCCATGACCATTCTCACATCAGGATGTTTTTTTTTCCATACTTACTACGTGCCATGTTTTCATTGTCATGGGTACATCATAAGTCAGTGGGAAATAACATATTACTTATTTTGCAGACTGATTTTCACATAATATATAGTATGAAAGTAGGTGATTTCAGATGCAGGGAATATAAAATGTGATGGAAAGATAGACAGAAGGGTAAGAAGACAATTTCAGAAGACTGTGATTAAAAGAACTTTAAGAAATGGAGAGGAATCCAAAAGAAAATTGAAGCCAAAACCGCTTTATACTTGTTTGATGTGTTGAAAAAAGGTTTAAATAAATTGTTCACAGAGTAGACGCAACAACGTATCCGACTTGCAACACACACAGCAGCAGTTGTGCTCACTCAAGGTGATTTTATTAATAAAACAACCAATCACAAATGTACACACCCCCATTACTCATCACGTGCCATTTCATTCAGCTCGATCAACTCAGACATAAATATCAATCAATAAAGAAAACAAAAAAGAGAAACAAAAAAAACACATTATAACATTTGTGAGTTTAACAAAACAAAAACATAAGGCACATTGAGAGCACACGGTTAACATAAATTTTATGTTAATAAGGTAAAAAACTAATTTTGGGGTGGAATTTTGTCCACCTGTTATTAAAACAATTTTTGGGGAATTTTGTCCACCCTGCTATTCAAGAGTTTTTTTTTTTACTCTTTTTCTGTAATAGTCTTGCTGTAAATTAAAAAAATAAATAAAAAAGGAAGGTCAAGTCATTGTCTTTGTCACTGTCTTAAAATTAAACCGTGACATCTAGCCATTTTTTAAAAAATAGACCAATATTATCTAAAATTACTCTTGTATTTCAATAAGTTATAACAAAAATTTAATTAAGGGACACATTGTCTTAATGCAACAATTATACACAAACATATATTACTGGTGTATTGTATTATTATGTACTTGTCCATGACAGGGTGAACAGTAAATAGTAATTTGTTTATATTCTTTCTATTAATGGTCCAACTTAAGTTTAAGTTTGACCAATATGCCTTTTGATATCTCACTAACATTATGACATGTTATGATGGAGCAAAATATTATATAAAATGTTTGTATGTTGTATATTTCATTTTTAAAGGTTTCAAAGTCCAAAAGAAGAAGAAGAAATGACCTTGTAGAAATGACCTTGTACTTTGTTACTTTATACCACTGGACACCACAGATGCATGCAAGTGATGCACACATGACAATCCACAAATGCACATAAGAGATCCACAGGTGCAATGTCTCACAAATGAAGGCAAGAGATCCACACAAAGCAGTCCACACATGCTCTGTTCCAAAATGCATGCATCTGTATGCACATCCTGTATTACCACACAGTAGTGTATTATCAGTGACCTACACATGATAACTAGGAAACAGTAACATTCAGTAAAAAAAAGCATAATGAAGAGGTAAATTAGGAGAATTGGTAATGAGAAACATTAAAGCAATAGTTCACCCTAAAATCAAAATTCTGTCATTAATTACTCCCCCTTATGTTGGCCCACACCTGTAAGACCTTAGTTTATTTTCAAAACACAAATTAAATATATATAATGAACTCCAGGAGCCTTCTGATTCCTCTATAGACAGCAACGCAAATACCACTTTCAAGGCCCAAGGTGATAAAGGCATTGTCAAAATAGTCCTTGTGACTACAGTGGTTTATCATTAATTTTATGAAGCGGCGAGAATATGATTTGTGCACAATTGTTCATGAGAGCACCATGGCGCATGCATGTAGTTTTGACGTGAAACCAGATTGTAAACACGCTGCTCTGTGTTTACAATCAGAGGAAGATGCACGCTTTACATAAAACAATCTTTGTAAATATGTATGCAGATGTCGACATAGAGGATTACCTGCAATTTTTTGCTTTCTGGGTTCTATGTCAGAACGCCGGCTCCTTCGTCAGCACCACACATACACGCCATGGTGTTTAGTGAATACACATCAGATACTAACTAGGACGAGAAAAAATTGTTGAATAGTCATTTTTTGCACACAAAAAGTAATCTCGCCACTTCATAAAATTAAGGTAGGACTATTTTAATGGTGTCTCTACTACCTTTCTTGAAAGTGGTATTAGCCTGGAGTGGTATTCCTGTCTATGGGGTGGTGGGAAAGCTCCCAGTGTTCTGTTGGCTGACATGTTGGCACAGTCATGGCCAAAAATATCTGCACCCTTGCAATTCTTTCAGAAAGTGCAACCTTTTTCTCAGAAAATTGTTGCAGTTGCAAATGTTTTGGTACTCGCATATTTTTTTATTTTGTTTGCATTGGAATGACACAAAAAAACGGATAAGAAAAGTCAAATCTGATACAATTCCGAAAAATGCACTGGACAAAATTATTGGCACCCTTAACCTAATATTTGGTAGCAACCCCAAATATAAATAAAATATAAATTTTGACAAGGTGCCAATCATTTTGTCCAGTCCATTTTTTAGTTCTTTTCTTCTGTTTTTTGCTGTTGTTTCAGTGCAAACAAAAACAATAAGCATGTAAATACCCAAACATTTGCAATTAGAACAATTTTCTGAGAGAAGTGTTGCATTTTCTGACAGAATTGCAAGAGTACCGATATTTTTGGCCATGACTGTAGATGTATACACAGCTCTGGAAAAAATTTAAGAGATCACTGCAAAATGATCAGTTTCTCTGATTTGACTCTTTATAGGTATGTGTTTAAATAAAATTAACATGTTTGTTTTATTCTATAAACTACTGACAACATTTCTCCCGTATTCCTAATAAGGATATTGTCATTTAGAGCATTTATTTGCAGAAAATTAACTCTGCAAATAAAATAAATAAACAAAAAACAAATATTCAGTGTTTACAGACCTCAAATAATGCAAAGAAAACAGCAGGTTCATACTAATTTTTAACAAAATAATACTAATGTTTTAACTTAGGAAGAGTTTAAAAACCAATATTTGGAGGAATAACCCTGTTTTTTTATCAAAGCTTTCATGTGTCTGGGCATGCTCTCCACTAGTCTTTCACATTGCTGTTTGGTGACTTTATGCTACTCCTGGCGCAAATATTCAAACAGCTCGGCTTTCTTAGATGGCTTGTGACCATCCATCTTCCTTTTGATCACATTCCAGAGGTTTTCAATGTAATTTAGGCCATGACAGGGTCTTGATCTGGTGATCCTCTATCTAAACCTTGATTGACCTGGTTGTGTGGCATGGAGCATTGTTCTGTTGGAAAAAACCATCCTCAGAGTTGGGGAACATTGTCAGATCAGAAGGAAGCAAGTTTTCTTCCAGGACAACTCTGTATGTGTCTTGATTTATGTCTTGAAGTGGGGGCAAGACACTGTGGTTTGTAGGCCTTTCCAGGTCTCCGTCTAAGCATTAGACGACGAGTTGTTGGGCAAAGCTAAAAAATTGGACTCATCAGAAAAGATGACCTTACTCCAGTCCTCTGCGGTCCAATCCTTATGGTCTTTTGAAAACCTCAGCCTGGCTCTTCTTTGCTTCTCATTAAAGAAGGGCTTTTTTACGACATCAGCCCTGCCTCTAGGAGCCTGTTTTGAACCTGTTTTAAATGTGTCCTCACCATGCATTTCACCTAGGTCACTTGATGTCATTCTACGTTTTTTGACTGACATTTAAATAAGTTGGCATTTATCTCATTCAGTAGTCATTTTTGCCCTCTGCCGGTCTGCAGATTTGTTGTCCCCAACGTCTGCAGCTTGACCTTTTTCTTATGAACCACTGCCTTTTAATTTTTTTAAGTTATTATTTAATTCCACTTAAGGTTCTTCTAGCACTGTTTGTGCCATCCAGCTGGTCCTATTGCAAGAGGATAGTGATGACCACAACCGTGTTTTCTATACTTTTCCTTATTAAATTATACTTGGTTCAGCTGATCACTTTATCAGTACTGTTAGTAATTCAACAAACACTGGAATAAAATGGCTGCCATAAATGTAGAGATGCTGATTTAAGAAGAATTTGGTCTAGAAACCACAGAAACTAAGGCAGTGTGCCCACAAAGTGTTTAATTCTGCGGCCACCGCATTGTTTATTTAATTGCACACCGACTTTTAATTTCAGCCACACACAATCAGACACACAATTAGAGTTATATTAAATAATATCCTGGCTCTTTCCAGCTTTGTAATGGCTTGTAATGGCATTAAGTAGCAGCTGATTTTTGGAAGCTTTAAAAAGCACATCCATCCATCCATCATAAATGTTAATGGGTTAATAAATGTCCTCAGAACCAAAACAATGTTTGGAAAACAAAACAAGAAATATTTGAGCGTGTTAAGCAATCAATGTGTCATGTATCCATGAAAACAAACAGATAAGAGTTCTAAATTGAAACCAAGCGGAACATAAATAAATTCGAATTTCATTGGTTCCAATTTTTGAGCTTGTTAAGCAATTATTACCACACATATCCATGACAACAAACAGATTAGAGTGTTAATTGAAATATAGCGGCATATTAATAACTTTGACTCGCATTGGTTTCTGAGTGGCTTGTGACTTGTTATATGTGTGTTTTGTCATGGCATACCCAGTAACCAATGACATTCCAAGTTAACAACACGCCACCATATTTGAATTAAGCACTCCAATTTGTTTGAATTAATTGTTAAAAATGTTTCTTCTTGAAAATTAACATTTGATTTTATATTTTGTAATTATTATTTTGTCATCATTACAGAACAAATTTATAGACTATATCTACAGCAAACATACATTACCACCTGTGTTTTTAAAAACGTACAGAACAAAATTTTCTACCTTATGTACGCATGTGGATCTCTTTCATGCATTTGTGGATTGTTGTGGCTGTGGATCTCTTGAGAGCATTCATGGATTGCAATGTGCATGTGTGGCTCTCTTGCATGCACTTGTAAATTTCAATGTGCACATTTACATCTCTTGCAGGCATTTCTGGGAGGTTTAGATACTGTTTTTACTTCATACAAAACTTCCTTTGAACAAAGTACATTAGCATAACAAACTTTGGCCAATACTAAGTTTTTCAGACAAGTGAGTATTGATGTTCTGTATAAAATGATTGTTTTTTGCTATTAGGCAGAAATTCCCAATTTAACAATAGTTTAAAACAATAGTTGAACCACATTGACACTATACTAGGCATCAATCCATTGTCACAACTCAATTACCTCTCAGTTTTTCAAGAAGTAAACTGCAGCTAATTATAGAAGCATGATAGAAAAAGCCAGGTAAATGCAGAAAATGTAGTTTTTGGTCTTTAGATTGGATTTAGACACATTGTGACCTGCAAGTGTAGTCTGGGGTTCTCTTTCTGTTGGTCACTCAACACTGTGTCGATGACAACACTAGGGTTTCACTCTTGAGGGCTCCTGTCACCTCTGATCTTTGTCTAAAAGGCCAAAGAAAATTAGCGAGTGGAATTTGCATGCCAGTCTCCATCCCAGATATCTGGGTATATAGGCAGGTTGGCGTGCAACACTCACTCAGATTTTTTGATGCAAACAGGTAAGTATGTCGGACCAGGCCACTGCTGTCCTGCTAGGGAATCCTTGCTGTGCTACATCCAGCCTTGGTGCGGTGAAGCAGGTTGTGTCTCTGGTGCCCCTAGCATGGTTCTTTGGAGCATGAGCAGCACTCCAACACATCACTGTGGCTTCTCAAAAAAATCTGTCTTGGCTGCACAATTCAATTCGCCTGGTGTCCATCCAGGTTCAAGGGCATCCTCATAACCTCTGTAAAAGGCGAGAAGGCACCTATCCTGCAAAGCAAGGTTGCCACCCTTCTACAGAAGGGCATAATAGAAGTCGTTCTGTATGCTGAGATAAACAGAGGACCCTGGACATGACGTGGAAGACCTAGCTTGTACGGGGCGAGACTGGCATGCAAATTCCACTCTGCAATTTTTATTAGCCTTTTATACGGTAGCTTTTGTTGTGTTTAATATAGAGGCGTGTCCTGCTGAATTCAATCAGCGTGAGTTTCAGGGACGTATATAAACATTCAGTTCACCACAGCAGCGGTCGCGGCAGCCCTCCTTGTGTGAAGAGGGACGAGTGTAAAGACCAGCGACTTTACCTGTGCGTCTCTACTGAGCAAAGACAAAAGCACTTGAGTACTATTTTCTTTATTTTACGTCCTTTTGTATCTCTTACCTCTTGCACTTATATTATGTGTCTACTTATCCCTGTTGTTAGTAACACTCGCAAATCACGTGATGTATGCTACAGGCGCTGCAATCCTCATAACCTTCGTACTGTACATATGTCTTCTGGTACATCACTAACTCTTTCTGTGGGCCTCTGGAATTGTCAGTCTGCTGTTAACAAAGCAGACTTTATTACATCTATAGCCTCTCATTCTAACCTCAATCTCATGGCTCTAACCGAGACCTGGATAAGACCTGAGAACACTGCTACACATGCAGCCCTCTCTACCAAATTCACTTTCTCCCACACTTCTCGTCAGACGGGGAGGGTTGGGGGGACTGGGCTACTGATTTCTAAGGACTGTAAATTCTCTCAAAGACCATCTATAGCTGCTTTGAATCTCATGCAACTACTATTACCCACCCCTGTCACTGTTATGTGGTTGTCATCTACCACCCCCCAGGTCCACTAGCTCACTTCTTGGACGAGCTGGATGTCCTCTTATCATCCTTCCCTGACAAGGACACTCCTCTACTGTTGCTTGGTGACTTCAACATCTATCTAAGCCTCAAACCTCTGACTTCCACACTCTTCTCACCTCCTTTGACCTCAACAGAGTGCCAACTATAGCTACGCATTAATCCGGTAACCAGCTCGATCTCATTTAAGACGCTGCTCTGCTATTGACCCACTGGTCACTCCACTACACACATCGGATCATTTCCTCCTCACTCTAAAAATCCAAATCACTCCGGAACCAACCCACACCCAGGTCTTCAGGTCTTCTTTCGCAAAAACCTATCCGATACTTGATACTGACAGCGCTACTAACACACTCTGCTCTACTCTAGCATCATGTCTAGACAGAATATGTCCACTATCGTCTAGGCCAACCCGCGCCACTCCCTCTGCTCCCTGGCTGTGTGATGTTTTCCGGGAGCATCGCTCTAAGCTCAGGAGTGCAGAAAGGTTGTGGTGCAAGACAAATGATACTGCACTTATGTCTTACCAATCTCTTCTGGCTTCCTTCTCTGCTGCTGTTACTACTGCTAAAAAGACATATTTCCATCACAGAATTAAGAATGCTTCTAACTCCCACATGCTCTTTAAAACATTTTCTTCCCTCCTCTGTCCTCCTCCTTCACCTCCATCTTTAACACTCTCTACTAATGACTTCGCTACATTCTTCCTTAGCAAAACTGCAACAATCAGTGCTCAATTTGCCACACCTCAAACTGACATCCTTATTACACCAGCAACACCACAAACACTCCTTTTTCTTAGCTCTCTGACTCTGAGGCCTCCAAACTCATGTCATCCAGCCATCCTACCACCTGCCCGCTTGATCCTATTCCATCTCATCTTTTGCAAGCTATTTCTCCAGCAGTCACACCAGCACTTACTCATATAATTAATAAATCTCTTCACACTGCTGTTTTCCCCACTTCATTTAAGCAGGCTAGGGTAACCCCACTGCTAAAGAAACCTAACCTAGATCCAACACTTCTTGAAAGCTACAGACCGGTATCTCTGCTTCCATTCATGTCCAAGATTCTAGAAAAAGTCGTGTTCAGTCAACTCTCTGCCTTTCTCTCCCAGAACAACCTCCTGGATAACAACCAATCCAGCTTCAAGAAAGGTAATTCGACCGAGACTGCACTGCTCTCGGTTGTTGAAGACCTCAGACTGGCTAAAGCGGACTCCAAATCGTCAGTTCTTATTCTTAGCCGCTTTTGATACTGTTAACCACCAGATTCTCCTGACTATGCTCAAATCACTGGGCGTTACAGGTACCGCACTCCAGTGGTTCAGTTCTTACCTCTCTGACAGGTCGTTCAGGGTGTCTTGGAGGGGAGAGGTGTCCAGGGCTCAGTTCTTGGACCACTTCTCTTCTCCATCTACATGGCGTCTCTAGGATTTGTCATTCAGAAACATGGCTTTTTCTATCATTGCTATGCAGATGACACCCAGCTCTACCTCTCTTTCCACGCTGATGATCCCACGATACCGACTCGCATCTCAGCCTGCCTGACGGACATATCATGACAGAAATGCTTATGGTTCCACTCAACCCATCTCTTCTTGACAACTTCTCAATTCAGATTGACGGGTCAACCATCTCTCCATCCAAGACGGTCAAAAGCCTTGGAGTAACGATTGACGATCAACTGAGCTTCTCTGACCACATCTCTAGAACTGCTCGTTCCTGCAGATTCACCCTCTACAACATCAGGAAGGTCAGACCCTTCCTATCGGATCATGCAGCACAACTCCTCATTCAAGCTCTGGTTCTCTCCAGATTGGACTACTGCTCTCCTTGCAGGGATTCCGGCTTGTACTATCAAGCCCCTGCAGTTGATTCAGAATGCAGCAGCTAGAGTGGTTTTTAACTAGCCTAAAAAACACATGTCACGCCATTGTTCATCCAGTTGCACTGGCTGCCAGTAGCTGCTCGCATTAGATTTGAGGCTCTGATGTTTGCTTTCAAGGTGACTACTGGATCCACACCTCCCTACCTGCTCTCACTTTTTTGCACTTATGTGCCCACCAGAAATTTGCGTTCAGCTTACGAACGTCGCCTTGTGGTTCCATCCCAATGAGGGAAGAAATCACTTTCCCGCACTCTTTCTTTCACTCTGCCCGGTTGGTGGAATGAACTACATATCTCCATCAGAATGGCTGTGTCATTAGCCGTTTTCAAGAAACAACTAAAAACTTATCTTTTTCGTCTTCACTTTCATGACAAATTAACTAACACACCGCAACTTCTACTTCTTTATCTAAAAAAAAACCCTTCTTATACTTTGTTGAAATACCTGAGACCTGYCTATAGCACTTATTCACTGTTGCCTCTTATTGTAGTTGAAGTTGCTTCCTTGTCCTCATTTGTAAGTCGCTTTGGATAAAAGCGTCAGCTAAGTGACTAAATGTAAATGTTATACAAAGATCTGAGTTTATTGGGGCTTTCAAGGATGAACCCCTACTGTTGTCATTGACACAACACCTTGTTCCCTCTATCAGGCAATGTTTTTTCTTTATTCTTTTTTCTGAGACTTGTTTGGGACTAATGTTAAAGAAATTTCTGTTTATACAGAAACTCAGTTTTCTACATAAGATCTTTTACCCACTTACAGAAACCTGAGATTTTAATAAATTATTAGTTCCATTTTGTCAGGAAAACACACACTGAATAGACTGGTAAGTTTAAACAATCAAACTTTATTAACAGTAGTGAAAATCAGATAGCAGGTAAAGTTTAATCGGCAGCAACAGCAAAGATGAAGATGAGTTTGATGGTGAGTAGCCACACACACACTAACATAACTTTCTTTTTGATGTAGGTCGCGTTCGTGGAGACAGAACCAGAATATACTAAAATGAGGTCCATGCTGCTAAGTGGGATCTAAAGACTGGAGGGCATCAGCATGGCCCTTGTCCCCCTGATGGCTCCTTGCAAGTGATGAAAAGCTGAGTCTCAGACCCTCTCACTCTCCTGGAACTAGTGATTAACCAATGGGATATCAGAGGGCCTTTCAGATCATGCAAGATCATGGGAGGACCCTCTTGGCGGAGTTCTGCACATACTCGGCCCAGGCAAAGAACTGGTTAGAGGAGTTATGGTGGTTATGGCAAAAGGTTGGGAGGAATCAATCAATTCCCTGTATCTTCTTTTTGGTCTGCTCAGTATACTGAGGGTGGTAACCTGATGACAGGCTTACGGTAACATCTATGAGTTTCATGAAAGTTTTCCAAACTCTTGAAATGAATTAGGTGTCTGACACAATATCCTCAGGTATACCAAAGTTTTGAAATAAGTATTGAAACACATAAAAAGGAGTTCTGTGGTTTCCATGGCTGTTGGTAATGAGGAATCAGTTGGCAGGATTTGGAGAATCAGTCCACCACTACAAAAATTTTCTTGGCAAGGAAGGAGATACAGTGCCTTGCAAAAGTATTCATACCCCTTGAATTTTTTCATATTTTGTCACCTTACAACCACAAACTTAAATGTATTTTATTGAGATTTTATGTAAAAGACCAACACTAAGTAGCACATCATTGTGAAGTGGAACGAAAATGATATACGGTTTTCAAAACTTTAAGCAAATAAATATCTGAAAAGTGTGGCATGCATTTGTATTCAGCCCCTTGTACTCTAATACCCCTAAATAAAATCCAGTGCAATCATTTGCCTTCTGAAGTCACCAAGGTAGTTAATAGAGTTCACCTGTGTGTAATTTAGTCTCAGTATGAATACACCTGTTCTGTGAAGGCCTCAGTGGTTTGTTAGAGAACAATAGTGAACAAACAGCATCATGAAGACCAAGGAACTCACCAGACAGGTCAGGGATAAAGTTGTGGAGAAGT
>JAZGTI010006188.1:0-23882 GCA_036877585.1 Botia kubotai | reverse complement strand
GGGCTGCATTTCTGCAAATGGAGTTGGAGATTTGGTCAGGATTAATGGTGTTCTCAATGCTGAGAAATACAGGCAGATACTTATCCATCATGCAACACCATCAGGGAGGCGTATGATTGGCCCCAAATTTATTCTGCAGCAGGACAACAACCCCAGACATACAGCCAAAGTCATTAAGAACTATCTTCAGCGTAAAGAAGAACAAGAAGTACTGGAAGTGATGGCACGGCCCCCACAGAGCCCTGATCTCAACATCATCGAGTGTGTCTGGGATTACATGAAGAGACAGAAGGATGTGAGAAAGCCTACATCCACGGAAGATCTGTGGTTAGTTCTCCAAGATGTTTGGAACAACCTACCAGCCGAGTTCCTTCAAAAACTGTGTGCAAGTGTACCTAGAAGAATTGCTGCTGTTTTGAAGGCAAATGGTGGTCACACCAAATCTTGATTTGATTTCGATTTCTCTTTTTTTCATTTACTGCATTTTGTTCATTTATGAAAATAAATGTTTAACACTTCCATTTTTGAAAGCATTCCTAGTTTACAGCATTTTTTCACACCTGCCCATAACTTTTGCACAGTACTGTATATTCGCTAAATGAATGCATAAACAGATTGTTGTCATCTTTCCCGCTGATTAGTTTCTATCTAGCGTAAATTTAATGATAATTAATTATACATTTCACTTTGAGCTGAATTAACTTTTCCCTGAAAAAAATGGATGAATGCAATGGAACTATAAATAACACTATTTCATTGACTAGATCTTCAATTGTTTGCATATTCACTGCATGCTAAATATGAGACACTTCCTGTTTCCCTTTATCCTTATAAATGTATTCCCTTGCCATGGCAAAACTATTTGGAATATTCAAAATTCTTCAAAACTATCCTCAATGTCTTGGCATAATGTTGATTAAGTTTGGTGACAATCATATGATTTTCCTGGGAGTATTTAAAAGTTCACTGCTTGCATTTTTTAACAAAATCCAGAATGGATGGGCCAAGCACTACAATGTCATCACCACATTGTATGTTTGGCAAATGCAATTAAGTGAGTACTTAAGACTTCCTGCTGTCAGTTATGGACCATGACTTACAATAGTCACATTGATGTGATCACCCCATGGCAATATATTTATGCAGCATTCATCTTTGTATCCGTTAGTTAATACAAATATAGTTGAACATGTTAGTTCATTGTGCGTTAACTAATGTAAACAGACAACTTCTAATTTTACATATATTGTTACATTAAGTATAATAAACTTTTACAAGTATTAAGAATTGTTAGTTGACGTTAACAAAGGTAGTTAACTAATAATAACCTATGGAACCCTTTTGTAAAGTGTTACCGCTACATACAACTTCAGTATTAATGCAGATGCGAGTACACGTTTCTTTTAGAAAACAAACTCACCTCTTGCATAAGTTCTTGTTGTGATTTTATTTCACAAAGGCATACGAGGTAAATTTGTTTGAAATTCTTCTTTCCTCCAAATTCGGTAAACTCTGCACATGTCTTTGCAAGCCTTGCAGCTTTCTCCACATGCTTATGTTTGATCAGGTGCTTTAGACGCATATGAAGTAGATCTGGTCCTTCTCGTGTTAAAAACTCATGAACTATGGAAAAAAATATCAATTCAAACTAACAAGAACAACATTAAGTCTTATTACAGATAGTCGTGTGGCATTGTTACCAATAGATATAGGACACATAGTGATCTGGCAAAACACATAGTAAGACATTTATGTAAGAAAATTTTACCTTTATCCTCATCAGGCATGTTGCCTGAAAGAAGGCTACAAAGTGTGATGTTGGTCCATACACCATTCTCCTCCACTAAGGTCGCCAGGCTGTGAAGCTGTGAGTTCCCATGTGCCTGAAGGATGTTTTGAGCCACCTGTCAGACAGAAACCATCACTCAGAAACCATCACTCGCCTATAACAAAATAACTAACATCAATAATTTGTATGGAAAGTATCAAGCATTTATGCATTATAAAGAACTGTTTTTACTTGGCTAAGTATGTTCTCTCTCTCAATTTGTCAGACATTAGGGGGTTATAAAGAAGGGGTTCTCAAAGTAGGGTTCCCTTTTTGTCACTCACTTGATGTTGTGTCGATGTAGTGACACTAGAGGTTAGACCTTGGGAGACCAGTCACTCTGCTTCTTACCTGAACATGGCAATGAAAATTGGCCTTAAAAATAAGCACCAATAGAAATTGGCAAGTGGGATTTGCATGCCAGTCTCCGCCCTGGGCGATGTCAACCATGGTTGTCCAGGAGCAAAATCTCTGGCTAAACCTTTCTGAGATGTGAGATGCTAAAAAAGTCCGCTTTCCCTACACTTCTCTAATCTCTTATGGTGGCCATTTGGCAACACCACTGAGAATTCCCAATTCTCAATTCACTTTGCCAGGTGCTCACCCAGGTACTGTGGTGTCCTCGTCCTCTTCTTGTTCTGGTATCCAGACCTTTCACAAACTACTCCAAGATTTTGCCTGCAGAAGCGCATTCTGATGTGTGCAGCATCTAGATTGGTTCGCAGTTATAGACTTAAAGGTTTGATTTGCTTCTAAGGGTCAATTGTTTCAGTACAGGGTCCTCCCCTTTGGTCTCTTCCCCCGGGTCTTATAGTTCCCTCTGTGTCACTCACTTGTCCAAGAACAAAAAGTTGTCCAGAGGGAAAATAAAACTCAAAATAACAAGGTTGCTGCCCATGCAACATGCAAACTCAAAGCAGGGGTTTGGACAATTATGGAAATGTGATGAACAGTTTGTATATTTAAGATACACTGTTACCAGTTAACGCTCATCAGATTGCACAATTTAGTAGAAAGTGTATATATCAATGATTCTGTCTAACCCTAATGGATGTTGTTAGTTAAGCAATATTATCACAAATAAACAAGAAAGACAAGTGTGAAGACAAGTGAAAAACAAGTGTGTGTCATTATGATTGTGGGGTTGATTTTTGCATAATTGGTGTGTACAGACAGAAATTAAGAAATTACTGTCAGTACATGTTTTATCATAAACAGTGGTCAGACTACCAGAATAAAGGGCTATGGAAGCTTGAGAAACATCACTTTTTAGGAAATTAAAACTAGGTCCTTCACTGCTGTTGTATAAGGAAAACAGAATCGGATTCTGATTTCAGATTCAACTAAGCAACTGTTTTTTTAAGGCTGCACTTTCCTTGTTTCTGTAGTGTGAATTTGATTATAACTGACTATATCATGCTTCCCATGCTCTAAGTTCCTGTACCAGATGGCTCTATGTGCTTAGGTAGACATTCATTTGTTTCTTAGAGTTCCTCTTAGTGTCTTGCCCTTTACAGATAGTTCTTGTATTTGGATGCAGGATTCTCTCCACCCAGGCTTATCACTGCTATTTTGACTGAACACAATTTGTCAGCTGGAAAACATCCCCTGGTTTCCAGATTCTTAAGTGCTGCTGAGGTCTTCTGCCCTGTTGCTTCAATTACACCTTGGGACCTTGCACTTCATTTGTAGGCTTTGACAGATTCCCTATTTAAGCTGCATAGATGGACTTAGTGCTACTTAGTGAAGCACTCTTAAAAGTGTGTATGCACAAGCAACATGCAGCAGCCAGTCTGTAAGACAACTCGTGGGTACTTGGAACTGCCGATACTATATAGGGAGACACACCATTCCTTGGTGTGCGTATGAGTGGGTGGAAGTTTCTCATCCATTGAAACAGTGTTTTTTATCAAATTTTGATGATCCAGGCTTACCCACCAATCCCTATTTGTGGCATTAATAAAATGCTGCATTAATGAACCACCAATCCCTATTTGTTACATTGATGAAATGCTGCCATAATGAAAATGCAAAAAAAGTGTTGTCTCTTACCATTACAGAAGACTGAAACTTTTCCCATAAGGCACCTGGGATTTGTTCAGAGAATGAGAGCAGGAGATTCAGACAGCTCCTAATAATTGAAAAAGAACATTTTAGTACATTTAGTACATTCAAGTACATTTATTTCACTTAGTCTAAAGGTTTTTTCACAAAACGCACAATGAAGCAAAGTCTAAGACTGCAAACACAGCTCTAGCAGTAAATAAACAAAAGAGTTAGAAACCGAAAGTTAGAAAACACATTTGTATTAATGTGTGGACAACAGGGCAGTGTTTGTGTGTTTTGTCACACAGGACGTGGCAAACTACTCATACGTGCTGCCACTTTGACGGTGATGCACCGGGAGTCATGGCGGCAAACATAAGCGCTTGTTCGTCTGTTCACAGCTTATCAACAAAGCAGATGCGCAAAGCTGCATTATTTTGCTTACATAGCCAACAATCTGTTACAAAGCTTCTCTGTTAAAGATGTTTTACATTTTTTTACAGACAAAGAGAACCAACATGACCAACTTAGCAAAGCATCTCGCCTACAGACATCCTGACCTCATGCCTTTAAATATAAGTCAAATGTGTAGCTTGCCATTTGGGAGACCATATTGTATTTAGTAAAACATTAAAATATGGTTTCATTTGTTAACATTAGTTAACTAACAATGAACAATACTTCTACAGCATTGATTAATCTTAATGTTAACTTCCATATTTAGTAATATATTTTTAAAATCCGAAGTTGTATCTGTTAACATTGATTAATGCACAAAGAACTGATGGGAACAGACAATGACAATGAACATCGGTGTTAACCAATATAAACAAAGGGTATTAATGCAGAAAAATATTATTAATGCTCACTGTTAGTTCATGTTAGCTAATGCATTAATATTAATGAAACAAACCTTATTGTAAATGTTAGCCTTTTAATTGGTTTAGGCTTTTAAATGTTATCTTTTTTAAGTTTAACCAGTTCCCGTTCCATCTTAGCAGACAGCAAACATAGAGATCAGTACACCTGAGAACTATCTTTCCTTATGTTTCATTACGACCCTCTTTGCATACCTGGTTTTGACGTAATTTAAGGGCGTGGTGGTAATGCTAAGAGAGGTTTGCCATCCTGTGGGATCCGATGAAATTATGTATATAACAATTTAAAATCCCAAACTATAATAGCCTTGCATCCTAATTCATGCATGGATGCTTTAAAAAACTTAAAATTTTAATTTCATCTTACAGTATAGTGAGCTAACAGTTTTCATTTGCGATTGAAAGCACATGTAAACACCGTATCGGTTTAAATAATACCTCATGTAAATGGTCAATCTGTATTCTTCCAATTGGATTGATTTCAATTGATTTCAATTTCAAATTGACAAAAAATTTGTAAATGCAGCTATTGACTATTAGCTGCTGCTCACTATACGCCTGTGTCATAACATTTAATAAATAAAGTTTTTTTTATATATATAAAACAGAAGTTTATGTTCCATGTGTTAAACCACCTATTGTTTAAACACCTATTAGTTAACCACCTATGAGTTGTTTTTTGTTTAGTGTTTTTGCCATGGTATCGATTCAGCACTGGTATTAAAACATTTTACTCAGGTTCTGTACAAATTTTGGTATTGTAAAAACACTACTCTGGAGTGGATTGCTTGCAGTGAGAAATCAATCTTACTCGATGGACCACCCGTAACAAGGAAAGCTGCCAGTACTTTTTGAGCGCATGTCAGACTGCGTAATAGTAGTAATAGTAGTCTGACTGCGTAATAACATCACACACAGAAGTAAAAACACAATTGTTTTGTTGACTTATGCAGTTGATGCAGAAAGAACAAAATAAAAAATACTTCCTGCAATCACAGCTCCTGCAGACATGAGACGAGATAAAGCAATATAGCTTCTGACAGATTTCCCACCGACATTGTGGACTACCCAGTTGAATATTTCTGTGGTGACATCACTACCTGTGAGAAACCCAGCTAACCTCAAAATCTCATGTAAATGCGCATTTTTTATGTAGGCGGTTTACTGACTTGCATGTAAACAAAAATCGGTTTTAATACCAATCAGATTATATATGCTTACTCTGTGCATGTAAACACACTCATTATAATATGTATAGCAATATAGTCATTTTAGTCCCTGTTTCGGAGCAAAGCAAATGATCTACAGGTCTAAAACACCTCTAGTCCTGTGTCATATGTCCTTGTTAGTTTATATCATATTTAGCCAGCCTTACCCTATTTTTTCAGTCAAGTTTTTGTGCCAGCACACACCATCTTTTAATGTTAAAAAACTACTGTAAAAAGAACACAGTAAAAAAATTGTGCTGAAAAAGCATAGACAGTTATTTTAGTGACTGACCTTACTAAGGTTTGCGCTTGTCAATTTATTTTTATTTGCATTATTTAATGCCTGTGCATGGCTTGAACCATTTTTAAGTTGATATGGCTGCAGCTGTTGCTGCTAGGAGGCACCGCAAAGAACAGAGAGCATGTGGCAGAAGGGAGAGGATTTCAGATCAAGCAAAAGGAATTCTATTAAGCAATGAAAAAAGTTCCTGTTCCTGTTCAGGACAGGAAAAAAGTGACAGTTAATGTCAATGACTGTGTACATCAGTGCAAAACACTGCAAAAAGGCACAGTGAACTCTACGAGAAGTGCATGTTATATCTGATTTGAAATAACTTTATGGTTTGTTTACTGTGAACACATTTAATGAACGCATTAGCTTTTGTATAATTTAATGTTGGACACTTTTTAATAAAATATGATTTAACCAGATTTTTTTTAATCATCTAATTAACTCATAAAATAGGTTGGTGCTCATAAATCAGGATGGGACCACCTCTACCTGATTCTGAGCCTGTTCAGTGTGCATGCAGGGATCTGCTTGTAAAGATTACTACGTAGCACTGTTAATAGTCTTTAATATTTAACACTGTTAATAGAGTTGAGAAAATAATCACTCGTGTTTAAAATCAATGAAAGGGGGCGCTGTAGCAATATAAAAATACAATTTTTGAAAAACACTTGTTTATAATACAGCAACACCTTTATTACGAACATGAGACACAATAACAGTTAAAAGTGTGCCTAATAGAAATTATAGATTATAGACCTACTTAAATCAGACTCCATGATCTTTTGCTGCAGCACGTGTCACATTTACGCATATATTCACACTTTATAACTTTACATGTACCTCATTGAATTGAGTAAAGTAGCTCCCCCTAAAAAAGGAAGGGATAGTTTTTAACACTTTTCTACAATGACTTCCCTCCCAAAACTCATTCATAAAGGTTTAATGTTAAATAAATATTTTAAAATTGTAGTTTTGTAATTAATTTTTTCTTTAAAATGCAAGACAACGTAGAAAAAGCACACTTTGAGTATATAATTTATGCAGTGTGGAAAAAATGGTAAATGGAAAAATGCAGTTTTGCAATTTTATGCATTTAAATTAAATGTGCAAATATATATTTATAAGCCAATCAATAAAGAGAACAAAACAACATACTTACCATGATAACTTGTCCAGCACATCTGTTACGTGTTCACATTCAGGGCAGAGAAACAGGATGGCCTCAGCGTAACACACTATAGCCACTGTGTACATTTCTAACAGATACCGCGGATCTTCATCTGGTTTCCTCTGATGTCCGTGATTCATCAAAATCTAAAAGAAAAACAAAACTAAGCCGTCCAGTGTGCCTTAAACCGCACTGCAATTGTTGTCTCTTGATTAATGGTTTACAGGCATAATTCCAAGTGATATTTTAGTGAAATACTAGATATCCATGCCATGTTCAAGCAAAAGTCCAAAACCAATAACAACTAAGAGACATAATAACATTAGTGGAACATATTTGATCTGAGAATTAAACTGATAATTCAGAATTCTTTCATTGCTGACATTACCCTCCTTAATACAGTAGTGACAGTATAGTATATATTTCATGTTTCATTTTAGTGTCCAATTTAACTTCCCAAACAAAGCTTTATTTACACTTAAATGAGCATTAAATGATGTTTATTCAAATGATTTAAATGTTAAGCTTTACTTTAACAGCTGTTTTTCCAATAAAAAAAACATTTTAATTACAAAATCATCTTTCATCCGCTGATGTGTTATATGTGTATACATTTCATCACATATTAATACATTTCCATGTATCATTATAAGTGGAAAGACTGTTGCAGCTACAATAAGCTAATGTGTTAGCCAACAGGAGCTCTAAGCAGAACCACAAACAGCTTGACTGTAACATTAACATTGTAAAAACACATTCGTGCTTCCTCTCACGAGCAAACAGGTTTGATTTTAGGTGCTTTAAAACATTAGATTTATGTCTGCCTTCATTAGAATTGTTTGATTTGTTATCGTTTTTGCAGCGATGCAAACATGCAGCATCGCACATGAACAAAGACTAACCGGTTAAAACATATAAAGAAACTCGTACTTGGCAGAAATCCTGACAATATCTATTGGAGGCATCAAGCGGCGACTGGGAGCTTCTTTTTAATTCAGAGATGAGATCATAAAATCTGTGTCTGAGGGCCACAGCCTCAGCGCTGCTGTCCGCCTCCTCCGCCATCTTCACTGCACTCACACCAGCCCAAATCAGCCAAGCTACTACGGTAAAGGCCTGTCTATGAATATTCATGAACCATGCATTCTACATTAGCGGGATACAGAGCAACGTCAGCAGGACCTAATTATTATTCCGGAAAAAGCCTTTATAATAGAAAGTTAACTAAGCAACGTCTTCACAACTCGATAAAAATTCAAGACCGAAAACCATAGCAATACTAGAATGTGTAATTTTGCGTTGTGGGCGTCTTTGTCTTTAGAGAAATGAACGGCATTGAAGGCCAAAATCCTTAAAATAAATAAATAAATAACTACCCTTGATAAACAAAGACACCAAACAAGCCGTGCCATAAGCAAATTTATTTTAAATGTGTGGGTTAAAAGTGGTTTCAAATATTATATATATATATATATATATATATATATATATATATGAGAAAATGTTTATATAGGACATTCAAATAAGGTCTTTAAAATATTACGCAGAGTAAAATTAAATAAAACTTCCACAAGCCTTGCGATTTAGAAACTGTATAGCCTTTGTGGCCCTTTTTAATTTTAGGGTCACAGCATTTAAAATACATGATTGTGACAAATAAAGGTGTTTAAAAATAAACATGTAATAGCACTGCTATAAAAATGGTAAAGAGCATTCTCCTGATAAAAGTTTTTACATTAAATGAAAAATGACAAACAAAAAGAATATAACTAGAGCCAAACCAGAGGTCAATCAGCAATTTTAGTGTTACATTAAGACTTATGATAGTAACAGGTGCTGCAGTGGCAGTCTGTGTGGTTCGCTAGTTTGACATCACTGACAAGTACCTACAGGGAACAGATACATAAAAATATTTGTTATATGTATATACTGTACAATGTAGTATATATTATTATATGGAAGTTTAGTTTTTATTTTACCCATTTGACTTCTTTGGCAACACAGCATGTTGCTTCTGATGTGATATTTTTTGGGACTAGCATGGTTTTCTTGGACCTCAAGGGTGTGGGGTAAGCCCTAGAAAAGCAGCATCCCATACACTGATAGACAGGGGCCCCAGGCTTCGAGAAAATGTTGTTCTCCTTGAGTTTGCACTCCTCACATCCAGCTTTTATATTTAAAAATATAAAAACATTACACTTAAAAATAATTGTGAATGAAAATAAACATGGTCAAAATTTTTGGAATTCTGTCACCTATTATAAACTTACAGTTAGTTATATCATTTTTTGGATATAGCTGTCCAAGATGAATAAGCATTAACAACAGTAAAATACTTGCTCCAGTGTATTTATTGGTCCAAAACATGATTGCTATAATGGAGACAGTAAAAGGGAAATCAATGAAAAAGATCAAGGACATACTGATATACATATACACTGCAATCACTTCACAGAATTTATATATTTTACATTTACTCTTTAAGCTCAAAACATTGAATTTTAAATATTACCTCTGTTCCTGCCTTCCTGTTAAACGGAATCAATCTGCCCACACAAAACACACAGATACAGGTTTATATACCTTTACTACCTTGCTTACGTGTACCCCATTGTTTGTGTGTGTGTGTGTGTGTGTGTGTGTATGTGTGTGTGAGGGTATAAGTCTTCACTTGCTGACCTTCTTATCCATTAGCTAAATTAAAGAAAGAACTGAATATGTAATTAAATTGTAGAGGACAATATTTGGTATTTGAAATGTCTATATAAAACACCAATATATGAAGAAAATATTTGACCTAAAACATTATTCTATTCTGTTCTAGACAACCTAGCTGATGACAGTAACTAATTAATCTGTAAGGTTGTTTTTTATGTCTTCTGTAGACACATACAGATAGTATCAAGTGTCGAGGGTGAGTGCTTGTTTGCCTTTACTCTCTCAATCTCTCTCTCAATCTTTCCATCTGCAGCAAATCCACAAGACCTTGGCTTGGATTGAGCTGTTTTTTGCCTAATGCTGAGGTAATTTAATATTTTCCATGACAGATGGAGAGGAACATGCAAGATCAATAACAGAGAGATTTTGTTGGAAAGGGACAGGGCAACATCCTGTAATAATCTCAATTAAGTTAATCTTTTTTAGGGCCAAAACACTGAAAGTGCAAAGGGTCCTATTGCTTTTATTAGAATTATTATTATTAATACAGCTACGAGCAATAATGATGGGCCCAAGCACCATGGTGCCATTGCCATCTGGTGCTTCTTAGAGAACGATGCATGGTTGTCACATGCGTGTCACATGCATCTACAAAAATAATTGGGGACTAATTTAAAGTCCGTTTTAAGTAAGTCTGTTGTAAATGACACACTTCCTGTTGCCAGTTGGTGGTAGCTCTAACTATTACTCACAATAGCCACATCATTGGAATCATCTCACACCACCTAACATATTTTCCAAAGTTTATGTAAATAATAGTCGTGACATTTATTTCTGCCAGTTGATGGACTCACAATAGCCACCACTATGGCATCAGTCTATAGGACAAAACATACAGCTCAAATTTGAGAGCCACTTCCGTTTCCATTTTTTTGGCATTAATTTATTGCCCCACCATGGCAACACCGTTCGAGATACATATACAATTCCTTAGGAGTATTTAAAAAATCAGAGTCTGAAATTGTCATAAAATCCACATTCCAAACACATGCCAAATCCACATTTGGCACATGTCATGCTTCCTGTTGGGTGGAGCTGTTGTGCAAAAGTGCGAAAGTTGTTCGAGTTGACATGACCAATACATGTACCAAGTTTCATACAGGCACATGCATCTATGTATAATATATACACCATCTCTTTGTGCCCCATACCAGCCCTGAGCCCCTACCGAGCACTTCTGCCCCGCCCATGTGCCAGCCTATACCTGGCCCTAATGGCCAACAACTCTGATGTGTGTGCCACAGCAATTACGGGGTTAAGCCTATCAACAGCACCAAGGAAAATATTTGTGGACATCTCTGATAATAAGAATAAGAAAAGTAGTTAAAGAAAACAAACAAAACCCATTACAACACACCAAAACAATTTATAACATTTTTTAACCAATAGGTGTTGCTGTCACCAAATTTTTATTAGGTTGGTATTGTGAAAATGACACCCACAAAGTTTCAAGTCAATACACAAAAAGGTAAAAATGCAGCCTGATTTTCATTTTATATGATTGTTGTTGAATTCAATGACATGCTATAAGAGAATGATTTGAAGAATCAACATGATTCATGAATTTTCAAAACACTATTGTGAGTGTCTCTAGATCATTGGTGGGCAATTATTTTTTCCAAAGGGCCACATGAGAAACCTGAGCTGTGTTCAAGGGCCGAACCAATAATAACCTGAAGTGAACTATGTTTAATATTAATTTTCTCCACCTGTAAAGAGCAGTAAATTATATAATTTTCATTATGCTACTGGTAATCAAAAGGATAAGGATATTCTATTACAATAAAAATATAAAATTGTGGAGTAAGTCAAAAATACAAGTCATAAACAGGAAAACCATAATTACATCAAGTATGTCATTTTATTTTTAACACAGACTCAAAAATACTGAGTTTACAGAGTTGTTTTGCAAATGTAAGCAATTAACTAACTAAATACAAAAAGCAATAAATGATGTAGATGTCTTTTTGTTCATTTTTCTAATTCTGTGAGAAAAATCAAGTCAAGTTTTGGGCTTCAACAAGTGCACTGAAATCTGACTGAAGGTCTGGGGTGGATATGCGAAGGACAGCACAAGACGTGCACATCAGTGATGGAGGATCTGTATTTGGATTTGTTGAACTTCACCCTTAGTAATGGAGGATCTGTGTTTGGATTTGTTGAACTGAGAAAGTCTGTTCACATATATAGGTGGATCCAAAGAAAACGATTTTGTGCGATATGATATAACTTGCCTTGGAAGCTGCATTCCTGGATGCGTAACGTTTCGTGAAAAATCCTTGTTGGTTTTAGTCAGCAAGGCATCCGACTCCTTGACCTGCTCTTTATCAGCCAACTTCTTGTATTTTTCTGCTTGTTTGATCGCGCAATGCCGGTTTAAATTGTATTCCTTGAACACAGCGACCTGTGCACCACAAACTAAGCACACAGCTTTCCCATTAACTTCTGTAAATAAATATTTTGCAGACCATGACTTGTTAAAAATGCGGCATTCGGTATCAATCTTTCTTTTTTTTCCGCATGAGTTGACATTTTGAGGGTCTGAAGATACGCGCGTAACTGCCACCTGCGCATGCGTTCGTACGTAAAAGTTTTCAAAATAAAAGCTGCAAGCGTGCATGGCGTAAACTAGTTTTCATTTACGTTTCTTGTTTGTGAATGATCGAACGTGCTGGACAAGAAGTAAAATGCCCAGGTCTGCTCTAGATGCTAGAACATACCAAGATTCATGCAAATCTTACAAACACCGTGGGAGGAGTTTGAAAAGTAGGTTTTTAATATATTTCAAAATGGCAGGCAGAAAAAATGACAAATTTAGAATTGTAGGACTGCATGAACCAAAGAATCTAAACAAAGGAGTTGCATGACAATATGTTACTTCAGTCATGTGTTTAAAGCATTTTCATAAATGTTGTTATGGCGCTGTAGTGCTTAAGCCTGTCATCGCTGTTTTCAGCTATATTTTTCTTTAGCATTATTAGGGCCCACCTAATCCCAAGTAATTGTTTTACTTGGGATTATTATTATTTATGTTTGTAATTCTTTTAATTAAGGTTGCCATGTAAAGAAGTTTGATAAAGCTTATTCAGCTCATCCAGAGATTATCTGACATTACTGTAAAAATCTTTGTCACATTAAAATAGGCTGCTCTGTTCTTTTTTTAGTTTTACAACTTTCAGCAAAACTGAGTAGTTGACAACTCCTGAAATCCAAGATGCATATAATGAAGTTGTGTCTTAAAGAAATGTAGCTCTCCTGAAATGGGGTTGGTGTCTATTAGGAATAGGAGAATGTAATTAATAGGAGAATGTAATTAAGTGCTTGATGCCCCTGACCAGACACAGGACTAGACTGTCATGTTAATTTCCTAAAGCCCTGCTATTACTGGAAAAACTTTTCCAGTTTTAGTGTGTATTGTTGTATCTGCAGTTACAAAATTCTTTTTAACAAAAATTGTGGGGTTTTTTTTACTTTTAAACAAATAGCTGAATATGACTATAACAAGCTTTTTTGTGTTTTTGACATCACAAAACCTAGAATTAGTTTTTTTTGGATGGGGGTGAGGCTGTGTTGCCCTGCTTTAATACTAGAGGGTTGCCTGTTAAGAGATGCAGTTTTACACTCAGATACTAAACACCCTTTGTTCAGCCTTCCTAAAATGGACTGGTGAAAGAGATAACTGATTGGCTGTTTGGCTTAAATTTTTATGTATTAACCATATACAGTGCCCTCCACAATTATTGGCACCCCTGGTTAAGATGTGTTCTTGGGCTTTTAATAATTTCTCTTTTGTTTTCAACAAAGGAAAAATAAAGACCACAATGCAAAAAAAGAGAAAAATCCAGCATTTAATTCAAGTACATTTATTCAGTGGAAAACATTAATATTTTTGTTTCATGAAAACATGTGTGCCACAATTATCGGCACCCCTGATGTTAATACTTCGTACAACCCCCTTTTGCCAACAAGACAGCACTTAATCTCTTCCTATAACAAGATTGGAGAATACAGAGAGAGAGAGAGATCTTTGACCATTCCTCGTTGCACAATCTTTCTAGATCATCCAGAGTCCTGGGTCCTCTCTTATGTACTCTCCTTATCAGCTCACCCCACAGGTTTTCAATTGGTTGAGGTCTGGGGACTGAGATGGCCATGGGAGAAGCTTGATTTTGTGTCTGCTAAACTATTTTTACATGTTTTGTGTCATTATCCTGCTGAAAGGCCCAATGACGACCCATCTTCAGCTTTCTGGCAGAGGCCATCAGGTTTTGATTTAAAATGTCCTGGTATTTCAAAGAGTTCATAATGCCATGCACCCTAACAAGGTTCCTAGGGCCTTTGGAAGAGAAACAGGCCCACAGCATCACAGATCCTCCACCATACTTCACAGTGGGCAAGAGGTGCTTTTCCGCATACTCATCTTTTGTTTTATGCCAGACCCACTTAGTGTTTGTTGCCAAAAAGCTTAATCTTAGTCTCATCTGACCAAAGCACACGGTCCCAGTTAAAGTCCCAGTACCGCTTTGCAAGCTCCAGACATTTGCGTTTGTTGGTGAGAAAAGAAAACAGCTTGTTAGCATGTAGATAGCGTCTGATGGTGTTTATGGAGACTTTGTGACCCCAAGATGCCACTCTTTGATGCAGTTCTCTAACAGTGAGCTTTGGAGATTTTTTTTACTTCTCTTACCATCCTCATCACTGTGCGTGGTGGCAAGATAAACTTGGGTCCTCGTCCAGCCTTGTTTGTCACTGTTCCAGTTGTTTTAAACTTCTAGGCGAGTGGCTATTTTCTTGTTGCCATTGCCTGACTTTTGAAGGTCGACACACATCTGTCTTACTTGAATGGGGTGTTCTCTTGTCTTTCCCATGTTGATGAGTGGATAAGAGAACTAGGCCTCTGTGTCACATCATATTTATACCACAGGGAAACAGGAAGTCATGAATTACTAATTAAAAGTTCCTAGATACTCTGATCAACTTCAAAAACTACAGAAAAAATTTAAAAAATGCTTCAATTCAATTTTTTTATAGGAATTGTTAGGGGTGCCAATAATTGTGGAACAGGTGACTTTATAAAAGACAATTATTTTTAGTCATGATTTAATTTTTTTAAATTCACTCGAGTTAAAGGTTAGATTTTTCTAAAATTTTCAGTTTGAGATTATGCTCCTGCAATAAAAATTGAATTTCTTTTACAGCTTTTAACACATCTTAACCAGGGGTGCCAATAATTGTGGAGGGCGCTGGATATCCACATGATATATATATAGATCCACAACTATATTTCTATATTTGTCTTTATATTTAAAAAAATCCAGTCCGAATGATGTGTGACATAGATGTGATAATGTAAAGTAAATCCAGGCCCCAGAAAATGGGTGGGGGTGAAGCTGTGTTGCCCTGCTTTAATACTAGAGGGTTGCCTGTTAAGAGATGCAGTTTTCCACTCAGATACTCCCTTTGTTCAGCCTTCCTAAAATGGACTGGTGAGAGAGATTACTCTTAATGTTGAGTGAATTGCATGCTCGATTTCACTTTTGTGCCTGTTTATTATTGTTACTCTTGTAATACACGTGTAAAATGCAAAACATTGGGACCAGTATGCCAATAAACAATACTTCTACAAACTTCAGTGTAATAAATGGGCTCATGTTAACGGTGAGTTATGGTTCACGTTTAACTATGGTAAGTGTGGGTAGATCTTTCCTATTTTGCACCCAAAATATGAAACAGTATTTCCAGTGCGGTCCAGGAGGCAGACACTGTCAGTTTAAATCTAGATTAAAAATTCATCTTTTTAACCTAGCCTCCACGGTTCAATGGTTCTATGACTCAGATCCTTCAAAGGATTGTTAGGCTACATTAATTAGGTCAACCAGAACCAGGAAAACTTCCCAAAAGAACAGCTGTACTTTATGGTTCTCTACTTTCAGTTTGTTTGTCTTTCATCTTTCCAAGGTAACTGTAGTTCGAGAATCTGAGATCCTATCCAGGCCTGATGATGGAGGGTAGACCGGCTGGAACATAAAACAGAACTCCGCTCCAGTTTGACATGATACTCATCTCAACTATGTTTTAACCAGCAACAATCCTTGTGCCAACTACTGATGACTATAGCCACAACCATAAGGAAAATATGTGATGGCTTCCATTATCATTCTTTCTATAATGTATTTGCCACATATCTGCCTTGTTGTAAACTTTAACCCCAGTTAGACTTTACAAATAGCATTTACTCTGTCTTGTAATGGAAGTTTAATATTATAGCTGCAAACCTTCATTGCTAACTCTGTTGGTCCAATCTCATGTCAGGCAGCTGCGAAGTTTCTCACAGTTTTAATTCAATATAATTGTATAAATCTTTATTACAAGTATTTAAAATGGCCCTCCTTGTTGAGCCTGGTTTCACCCAAGGTTTTTGCGTGAACATTTTTATGATGGATATTTTGTTTACTGTTGTTTATTATCTTGATCCATTGTTTTTTCCCAAAATGTTTATAAATGTGCTTTATTTTAAAATGTGCATTTTATTCTGTGGCAAAACATTAGATGTAAAATGTGTGACATGCTATAGTCTTTATTATGAAGCACTGAACAAATGTATTTTACAAGCAGAATTTTAAACAAGCAAGAGTTCCTAGTATCCTGATAAGTATCCTGTTATCATCAATACCCACTTTCCAAAATATTAAACCAAATCTAACCAAACTCTATTCTACTACAGCCTTGGTGCTCCATAATCATCCGGCATCCTTTCAATGTTATACCTGTAAAAT
Organism: Botia kubotai; assembly: GCA_036877585.1. Taxonomy (NCBI): domain Eukaryota; kingdom Metazoa; phylum Chordata; class Actinopteri; order Cypriniformes; family Botiidae; genus Botia; species Botia kubotai. Next base: position 6,968 of record JAZGTI010006188.1, on the reverse strand, counting down.
ACAAAAAACGTTTGTTTTTTTTTTAGTTTTACTTTTGCTGAGACTCACATTAACGATTAGATAATGTGGATATTTAAATTTTACAGATAAACGTTTCCATCCAAGCTGCAAAGTTGCAAAAATCTGAAGATAAATGCTGCGAATCATTCTGATGAATGTTTTTTTTCAGAATTTTAAAATGACCCAATTGAAGCTTTAATTAGTGTATGACTGCTTAAACATGAAATATTACTGGTTCTTGCATTTTCTCCTTTGTAACATGGCTTGGCATCACTGACTACTTCTCAATACAAATACATTGAAATATGCGTCAAAATTCAGTAGATGTTGTTAAACATCATGACCCCATGATGCATGAGACCAGTGACATTTTATGCTGACTAATGTGTCGCCATATTAGATTCAAACTGCGAATATGTGACTGTTAAATTTTTTTTCAATCAAGTGATAGGTCTTTTTAATTACACATGTAACACGAAGTTTAAACCTTGTTTCATACAATGGCAGATGGGTTGTCAGGATGCATGAAATACATGTTAATGTTTACATTACAAATGTAATTTAGCATGACGTGCATTAGTATGGCAGACAGCAACAGATGCCAGGGTAGGAGCATTTAGTAACACTTTTGAAACTGGACTTGGCAAAGACTCAATTAACTCATAAACCAAACAAAACATAAATACCTGTGATTTGAAATGTACATAATTGGGACTCCTGGGATCTTTCGAATCCTCCTTTTCAGGTCCCTATCCACTGTGGCCACAATGTAACATTTGTGCTAGTAGAGCAGCAAGAAATAATTTAGCCATAATGTAAAGCAAGCAAATAATCTATTGACAAAATTCTAGGTATTCTTGTACCTGTGTAACTCTTTGGACTAAGCAGTCATCAGCATATGTTCCTTTGTGTGAGCAAGGTAAGCGATCAAAGCGGGGATCTTTGGCTATCCTGAACAGAAAGTACAATCACTATAAAAGCAGAGGAAAACTATACGTGTAATACATGTATGTAGTTTCTAATGGCTGATGCGTGTCTAATGGGTGTCCATGGCTTAAGTATTGTTAAAACAACTGTTAGTGCACACATACAAATCTACCTATTTCCAGAGCATTGGCCTCTCTTTACATAAGTATATATGGGGAATAGGGTTTATCTTAACCAATGTTTCTAGTTATAACACGATTCTTTAGCATAAAATACTAGTGTTATAGTTATTTGATATTTGGAAATGTATGTGTCAATACCGCAAAGCCACTCGATACTTCATTCCTAACTTCTCAAGCTCAGCCATCACACAGTCCGTTATGCAGGGAACACCTGAAAATCACTCATGTTATAATAGTCATGTTATAATAATCTCCCACAAGACTGTGGAGGAAAGGAATTCCTGATATGATTATCATATGTATATACATTCTATATACAGCACATTCTTTGCATATTATCCTTTGCAAGCCATCTGATATAATGTTTCCTTTGGCATATTTACCTTTTTGATGTATACACTGTTTGTACTATATTTAGTATGTTGTGCAAGTCTGTACTGAGTGCATATACTATATTGTACATTGTGCATTTCTGTTTGATGTTGCTGCACAGGAATCAAAAATACATATATTCTCCAATTTTATATGAACATAAACACTCACATTTAGCATAAAGGCAGTCCATCATTGACTGAACAATATCTAACTTTGCCTTAATTGAAAAGTTGATAAAGTTGGTATCAACAAGGATGGAATATGGAGGTCCAAGCTGAGTATTGTACTGGAAGAACAGGCATGATGGATACTTTGCTCTAGAAAAAAGAAGACAATTAGTGGATTGAGACAAGTAATATTCTGCTAGAGGTGCTGGGGGAAAATATTTTATTGTTGAATTGTTAGTACCCATATAATTCAATACTGTTGCACTGACTGACTGACTGGGGGCTGTTTTTAAATGTATACACCAGTATTTGTGTTTGTGCTCTGAAGAGTGCTTGTAGCAATGTGGTTGTGCAAAAAAAAATGCACTTGAAGAATGCAAAGGCATAAAAATTTGGCTTTTTTTAATGACATTTTGGTTTAAAACTGAAGAAAATATTCCAAAAATACTGGCTGAAAGTATAAAAACACTGCTACACAAATCAGAGGACAGAATGTTTGACATGGATAAAAACATTATTTTCACAGATGAAGTTTACGGTTAAAGGTGCAGTAAGCGATTTTTGAAAATAACTTGAAAATTGAAATCAACTCCCAACAAACAAATTGTGAATATTTGCTAATGTCCATGTTTGTGTTGGGGACAAAATGTGTTTGCACATAGTCATGGATGTGCAAATAGAAAAAAGTGGAACAGACCAGATAGACAAAAAAACGAATGTAATATCAGAGAGTGACAATTAAGACTTACACTTCTTGCTCTTTTATGGCTGAGAGATCACCTTTGTTCTTTATTTTTGTTTTTGCCCTGTCCTTTTCCTTTCTAGAAGGATGCAAAAAAAAAAACATTTGGCATATTTAAAGAGCAAAGCAACAACCCAATGTACTATTCTGCTAGTAATTTACTGTTATGTTCTGTATACAAATTAATGTTTAATTATTTAAAAAATACTCATCTAAAAAAAAGATGTCACTTATATCTCATGTCACTTTTAATTGAACTCAAATTGTGACAATTGATTGACAACTGTGTTGACGCTTTATTTGTAATCATGCATAAAAAAAGCACAAAACCTTCAACCCATCTTGTCATCCTTATCTTGGCTACAAAAACTCATTTTCAACATTAAAAACTCATATTCAACATTAAATACTAAGTTAAAGTCTATATGACCCACAGAAATAATATCTGAGAAATGTTGCAACATTTGTCCGTAGATCTGTTTTTTATGAACAGTTAACATACACAAGACAATATTTGGAGCCTTGTTCATAAGGTCTATCTTCTAATGTCATTTATTACATTACTGTATATCTGATATATATTTTTCTGTTTAATTTTTCATTATATGTAAAGCTGCTTTAAAACAATTGTAAAAATCTAAACACAACTGAATTGAATACTCACAGCCTTTGGTCCTTTAGACTTATCATTCTTTTCATCGCAGCATATTTCTGCTTCTTCTGCTTCCCCTAATATACACACAGACAACACGCAAATAATCGTAGGCACAAAAACAAAGAGGAAATGAAGGTACCTTGTAGACTACTTTCCAACGATGGTTGGATTAATTTAGATTAATTTACTATTTTACCATTGCGGACGAACGTTTCAGACAACCAACACAACCCTCGTGCGTTTCTCACTAGGCGACAGAACGGAAGTCTTCAACGTCATCATTCTACGACACGTCCCGCATATTACGTAAACTGCGTCATTTCCTGCGTCAATCACTGCGTGAGATCTTTTGGTTCTTAATATATATAAAGTGTAAAAAATGTTAACGATAATATTGCTGCTGTTTTTAAACAATAAATTTAATTTAATTAAATTGTTGTCTATCGTTCAGTACTTTGGCGTATTGATTTCATTTGATTGCATTTTATGTCAGTGCTGTGTGTTGGTACTATATCTATTTTTGTGTAATTTATCTAGGTTAAATATGTTAATAATAAAAATATATTTAAATTCATTTTGAAACATATGTTGCTTTCAAAGTCTTTTGATTTTAGCACATGCTAAAACTTTATCAATGACCTTCTTATTTTTTTTATGTATGCACCAAACAAATTGTATTATGTAATGTTAGAGTCTGACATGTCAGCAGTAGAAATCTGTCCAAAACAGATTTGGAAAAAAAAAATTCTACTGTTGCAATAATCATTTCATATATATAACAAATTGGGTGTTCTACGCCATACTGGCTCTTCTGCAGAAGACAGCCCCAACTCCGGTTTCACTGGCATCCACGGCTAAACAAAAAGGCTGGGAAAAATCTGGTGCAACGAGCACAGGAGTGCTAGCCAACAATGCTTTTGCCCCATTAAAGGCCTGCTGAGAAAAGGTGGTCCACTCAAAAGGCACTTTAGTACTTATAAGATCGGTCAAGGATGCCACAATAGAAGCAAAATTTGCAAAATCCACAATAATAATCAGCCATTCCCAGAAACCTATGCAACACCCGACGATTTGCAGGTACTGGGAAGACACAAATGGACTTGATCTAAGCTTCAATCGGTTGAACCTGTCCATTGCCCACTACTTAACCTAAACAAGTAACTGTGGCCTTCTCAAACTCACATTTTGCCAGATTTAAAGTTAAAGAGGCCTCAGTGAAAAAAAATAAAATAACTCCCTTATTTGAGCTAGGTGATCTGCCCAAGATAAGATATACAAAACCACGTCATCCAAATAGGCCTCCAAGCCAGATAATCCAGACAACACCCTATTTATAAGGCGCTGAAAGGTAGCTAAAGTGTTTCGAACTGCAAATGGCATAATCCGATAATGAAGAAAGTAGTCAGGTGTTACAAATGCTGCCAGTTCCTTGGCCCTAGCAGTTAACAGAACCTGCCAGTATCCTTTTAAAAGGTCGAATTTACTCCCAAGTTTTGCAGACCCCACTCTATCCACACAATCATCTATGCAGGGTAAAGGATAACAGTCGGGATTAGTGACGGAATTTAACCTATGATAATTTGTACAAAATCTGTAGGATCCATCTGGCTTGGTATTATCTAACTAATAAACAACCTTCTTTTTTAACAACTCCTGTTTCATGGGATTTACTCGATATGCATGCTGCTTAATTGGAAGTGCATTACCCACATTGATGTCATGTTCAATCACCGTAGTGCAACTAGCACATCATAAAACAAGTGGGGAAAAGATTTTACTAACTGCAAAATGTCAGTTCTCTCCGACAAGGAGCGATATGATAAATGGTGAACCAAGTTTGTCAACACTTCAAAATTATTCAATCGCCCTTCAATAATACCTTGAGAATGAAAACAAACCCCATCTAGGAAAGGTCTTATCTGCAATAAACTGTGAAGAGTCACTAATCACAGTGGTTACTAAGACAACAGAAGAGGTGGGAGGAAAATAGGGCTTTAAAAGATTTACATGACAAACCCGTACTCCTTTACATTGTTCTGGCGTTTTCAGAAGATAATTCTGTCCAGGAAGGCATTTCAGAACAGGATAAGATCCTGAAAAATGAGCTTGAAAAGGGTAACTTTCAAGAGGTAACAAAGCTAATACTTTGTCTCCAACCTGAAAATTCCAAGACACTGCTTGTCTATTAAATAACCGTTCCATTTTGTTCTGTGACTTCCCCAGCTTCCTCTGGGCAATTGCTCGAGCCTCATACAGCCAACATCTGAAACCGCTAATGTAATCCAGGACATTTTGGGAGGGTTCAGGAGGGATCCAGTTATCAGCGAGAACAGCAGTGGGACCACGAACTTCATGTCCAAATACCAGCTCATTTGGACTAAATCCAATACTCTCCTGAATAACCTCTCTAACACCCAAAAGCAACCAGGGGATCCCCTCTTCCCAATCAGACCCAAGCTTTGTAACCTTTTAAGGGCCCCTTGGCTTTCAGGATGGTACGCACTGGAAATGTTATGACTGATTTTCAACTGTCGTAAATACTTAGTGAACTGATGACTCATAAAATTAGAGCCCCGGTCTGTTTGAATAACTCTGGGGATGCCGAATGTTGACATGAAATCAGTTAAACTTTTGAGGTAGTGATAGACTTAACAGGATATGCAGCTGGGTATCGAGCAGACAAACACATAACTGTAAGCAAATACAGATGACCAGCCTTAGATCAGGGTAAAGGACCTACGCAATCAACCAACAAATACTCAAATGGCTTAGCAGGAATAGGTTGGAGAGGGGCCACAGGAATTTTCTGGTTGGGTTTACCAGTAAACTGACATACGTGACAAGATCTAATAAACTTTGTCAACGTCTCTTTTTAACCCAGGCCAAACAAATCTATGCTGTACTCAATCGTATGTTTTCCTTACCCCCATATGTCCATCCAATCCATCATGAGCAAGAATAATTACAGCTTATCTGAACTTTTGAGGAACTACCACCTGAACATAAGTCTTAGTAGTGGGTTCAGTTTTGCTGGTCCACCGTCTAAGCAACAAGCCTTCTTTGAGGAAGTAAAAAGAGGGCTGCTCAGTCTCAACATCACTTTCAGTACACACCATTGAAAACAAAGATTTAAGGGTTGCTTCTGCTAACTGTTCTTGACCCTCTTCCAGGAAAAGAAACTCTGTGAGTCAGAACAAATTTGGCAGCCAATACAACCGCATCAGCTAAAGTAGTGGCCTGTTGTTCTTCTTGGTTTGGACGGATCACAAGAATCTGGAATATATTCGTTCGGCCAAGAGGTTGAGCTCGAGGCAGGCTCGATGGGCACTTTTTTTCGGACGTTTTAACTTCACTCTCTCCTACCGGCCCGGGTCTAAGAATATCAAGCCCGATGCTCTCTCTCAAGTGTTCGAGTCGTCCAGGGAGAGTTCGCCGGCCGAGGCAATTCTTCCTACGAGAATTGTGGTAGGGGCTCTTTCCTGGGGGATCGCGCTCAGTCTGCGCCCAAAATAAGACATCCAGCGCTTCACCCGTTGGTCTGCTTCGACCCCTTCCTGTTCCATCCCGTCCTTGGTCTCACCTTGCCATTGATTTCGTCACTGGTCTCCCCGAGTCCTGAGGTAACACTGTCATCTTGACTGTGGTGGATCGTTTTTCCAAAGCGGTTCATTTTATCCCTATGCCTAAATTACCCTCTGCCCGAGAGACTGCTCAAATGATGGTCGACCATGTCTATGGTCGACTGTGTCTGACAGGGGACCGCAGTTTATCTCTCGTTTTTGGCAGGAATTCTGTCGACAGATCGGGGCCACATCGAGTCTGTCATCTGGTTTCCACCCTCAGACCAATGGGCAATGTGAACGGGCCAACCAGGATCTCGAAAGAGCACTCCGCTGTCTGACGTCTCAACGTCCGAATTC
>JAZGTI010006187.1:0-23884 GCA_036877585.1 Botia kubotai | reverse complement strand
AGTGCTCACTACTACAATCACTACTACAATGTTTAAATGTGCCAGGGTGTTGCTATGTGGTTGCCAGGGTGTTTTGAGTGTTTTATAGCCAATTTGTTGTTGGGTTACTAGAGTGTTGGTGGTTGTTATCGGGTTGCTTGCCTAAATATTAGAGCGCAACCCCACATTTTTGGCTCTTTTTCTCACTGATTACAGTGTGTATCGAATGATAAAACTGACTTCTTGACCCACCCTGACTGTTCATACTTAAATATGTTTTCGGGCATCCAATTTAAGTTAAATGTAAAACCAGTTAGTCAAACCACATATTTATGTGGCTTTGTAAAAACTCTATGTCCATTTTGCTGTTTCACCTATAAACAACTAGACCGATTTAAGGCTAATACAAATTTTACTCTTGTCTGAATAAGCTATATTTTGGTTTCTGGACATGGCTCAGATCCCTCCTTTTGTTTAAGTGAATGGAATTGTTAGCTCGTTTTATGTTCCACCTAGCAAATATTGTAAGTTTGATTGCTCAGAAAAGTACATCACTTCCTTCACCACAAAAAGCTGCAAGCATTGAGATATTGTTCATGTGCATAGCACAAACTGTGAATGAGTTGCATGCCAAAGTTTACGACTGTAGATTTCAAAAACCTCTAGCCCTAACTTTGAGCAATAACAATAGTGATACTTACCCTAACCATGTAAGTAGTGAGAGCATATTAAATATTTAATTACTGTGGTTTATGTGGCACGCAGGAAAAACAAGAATGAAGAATAGTTGGACATATAGACTGGCCTATGATCTCTCTGTCCCTTTCTCTCTCTCTCTCTCTGTCTGTCTTTGTTTTGCTCTGTTTATGAAAAATAAGGACGCTTAATTAATGTATCCCACACTGTACTGTTGTATGAGAACACATTGTTTTTCCACATAGAGAGATTTGGCAGGCTTACAGGTTGTTTAACTCTAATGAATGAGGTCAGCAGAGCATGTTGACTTATTACTGATTTAGAGCTGTGATTTGTGAAAGGGAAAATGAACTGAACTACTTATAAACTTCAGATGATGGTTGATCATGGGGAGCACCGGTCCTTTATGATTCTCTCTGTTTTGATTGGAGAAAGTAGAACATATTGGAACACACATGCACACGCTCATGCACACAATAAACACAAAGACAATGAAGAAAGTGTGTCATTCTTACACATTTCTGATGTCATCACAACACTGAGAGTGCTGGTGTCATTTGCCGCACCAGCAGAGCTACAGCACAGGTCAAAGGTCAGACTGAATACTACAATAGGAGCAGACAGTCAGAGGTCTCTTGGGCATGTGTGTCAAGTTTAAATGCTTTCTGTAATGTTTTGAGGGTAAAACCAGAAAGAGATGGTATGATCTCTCTCTCACACACACAACATGAAGGTTGGCACCGAGCTGTAAAGGCTAAAGTAATGAAGAGTAATGCCTGTATTTTGGATTTGGTCTTCAAGGTCCTTCACTGTCCTTCAGACACTGTGCCTCATTATCCCAAACCAGGTCTGGGTCAATTTCACACGTCTGGTTTTAATGTATCCCAAGATAAACTACATGTAGTCAGTCTCATAACTAATAGATATTACAGATATTGAATAGTGTCTAATAAAGGGTTCTGTCTTCTCAGGGCACCGCAGTGGAGTCAATGCTGAATCAAATATTGCTTGGTGGTGAATATTGGTGCTTGCTAAGCAACTAGCTTTCGGTCAATTAGTTTTTCTTTGAAAATGTACAGATCTCATTATCTCTGCAATAGTCTTTCCGTGAGGATATGAGATTCTTGTGACAGAGTTTATTTTTGTTTTGAGTGAAAACTCTTCTCTGTGAGCTTCACTGGAATTCTGATGTCTACCAGAGTCAGAAAACTCTCCTCAGAATCCCTGCTTTCTTTTCCTAGCTCTCTACAGTACACAAAAGGTGTTTTTGTTTTTCTAGCAAATTCCAAAGAATGTCAATTTCATAACCCAAAACAAACAAAAAAGAACCCAAGCTTTTTAAGCCATTATAATATAAGCACCTTCTACATCGGGAAGAAACCCAGTAAGGTTGCTGCATTTTGTGTGTGTGTGTGTGCGTGCGTGTGTGCGTGCACGAGTTCACATTTGCATAAAGAGATTAAAAACACCAGGAGACACAGAGATGGTTCAGATAAGATCAGGAAAGCCAGTTAGGTGAAATGAGATGTTATAAGATAGATATTTTCTGACTTTGTAAAGTGAAAGACACAGAAAGGCTTTTCCTGAAGACTGTTTAGGAATTTAAAGGTCATTTGAGAATTACTGTAAATGCTAAATGTTCCCAGAAACCAGCCTTAATTCAAAATCCTGCTTGTTTACTGTAACAAAAGTATTTCTATAGTACTGAGGCCAAAAGGGCTATTTTTGTTAATTGTGTGCGAATGTCACTACATTCATGTATAAAATTCACCAGTTTGACAGTAAAAAAATAGATTTTAACATTTTTTTAAATAAACGAAATATGTGTTGTTGGCAGATTGGGTTGCTGTTCAGTTGCTAAGGATTCTTTTGTATGGTTGATTGGGTGTTAGTTATTAGTAATATTTATGATAGTTATTCTAGTCTTTGCAACCACTGCTAAAAACATTTACATGTATGCGTTCAGCAGACCTTTTTATCCAAAGTGACTTGCAGTGCATTTTATCAGTTTATGCATTACCTGAGAATTGATTTATTTGAGAATCATCAACTTATGATTTTGACATGCTCTACAAGTTAAGTTACATGCACAATATAAGGAGCGGTTCAGATATCATTTTTTCTACATGCTCAAGTTTGTTATTTTGAAAATAGACAGATGGCAAGCGCGCTCTAATAGAAAGCAAAGTGGTTGTGCCCATCATGCTTTGCGGCACACTTGTTTTTCGCGTGCATCTACGCTGCAGTAAAAATGATCTCAACTTTTCAGAATGCCGCAAGTGCACCGCAGATCATGTGACAAGAACCAACCAATCAGCTTCACCCTTTTTGTAACAACAAGCTTGGCTAAATAAGGAGAAAGTGGAGAAACACTTTTTTTTATATGTGAACAGCCCCCAAGACTGTTATAAAGCACCTGCAAAGTGAATACTATAATGGGTCAGCATTAGCAATGGAGCTTGAGGCTGTATTAAGGTTCTTGTAAACTATCAGTACATTTACAAGAACAAAACTGACTGACTAGAGTGACTGTCACAAACCTGTCTGTTGGATATTGCACATTTAACATTTAATGAATGTTTCCGGTTAGTTCTGTGCTTCATTTAGCTTTTTGTGTTTCAGGCCTTGGGACACAATCACACCCAAAGCCCGCAGTTCCTGTGCCTCACGACCTCCCTTACTCCCCTCGCTGCCACTTCTGTCTGTTTTTCTCCTCTTTCCAAACGTAAACAGTTTGCAGGGTTATCGTGGTGTGGAGTGGATTCCTGACATTTTTCCCAGCAATGTCAGGGAAGCAGCGTTGTCCCAGTTGTCGTGCAACAAAACACACTGGAGATGTGCAGGAGACAAGAAGAGAAATAGAGATATCTTAGGCAGCAAAACCAGAAAAAGTTGGCAAGGAGAGTTTGATAACATTTCTGCCCATTCAGCTCGCCCACATGCCCCAGAGACATTAAATTCACCTCTCTGTTATGGTTGATGTCTGAGATTTCTGGACATTCTTATGTTGAACATAAACATTCTTTTCCCAACATTGTCAAAACATGCAAAGAATTCTGGGCCATGGGTATGTCTCATGACTCAGGGAGGTGTTGTGTGTAACCACTTGTGGAATGGTATTGTTTGGGTTGTGTCTATGGGCAGTGGTGTGTTGTAGGGTTTGCCTCTGTGGTCAGTACTCTTCATTCACTACATTCAGTCAGGCTCCAGCACTCTCAATACCCCTTATAGTAACAACAGGAAACCTTAAAAGAATAGTTCACCCAAAAATGAAGATGAAAATAAATCTGCAAGTAACTTGCACGTTTTTAACTGATATGGCATTAGAGATGCAAAAGTTACAAATTGTAGCTTTAAGAAAACTGGCTTGGAGTTTGTTTTAAGAGCGCTAAATATTATACAGTTTCTACAGTATATTCTGTACTTCACCAGCCTGTTTACAGCACGACACCCTTGCATTGCTTTGCTGTTTTGCCCTAACGGATTATTTCTGGATTAAGTGGTGACAGTGTTGAATTTAAACGAGGGCCGAACATTAATGAATCACCAAAAAAAAGCCTGAATAATTTAAGGTGATTAAACGAGGATGGAATGCTTGTAGGGCTTTAAAGGTGCAAATCAGAACATGCAAATAGATTCATGCGCTCACAGGGTTGATAAAGCAAGGTGTGAATGAGCGGAGTTTTAGAACGAGCGTAAATTGTAAAAGGCAAACGACCCTGATGAACTGTGACTGCCTTAATGTTACACTGCATCCAGAGTGTAACTGTTACGAAAGGTGTTATCTGATCTGCCAGACATGCAATTGCGTGTTTGAGAGCGTGTAAATATTCTCGGATTCATTCATCACTTCTCTTGTAGTAAACGTTAATATCACACTCACGTCTCTCGGTCTACAGCAACTGCAGCGTAAACAACTGTGCTTTTCACTCTGAAAATTTGGCAGAGCTGACAGACATTTGAATGAGAGACAGAAACCGTGTTTTGGCATGCGGCTCAGTTGTCACAGTCACTGCAGGCTTTGCTGTACTCTTAACAATAGGCAGGCCGGTTCAGATTGTGTACGCATGTGTGGCTGTGTTTGAAAGAGAAATCGTACGTGAGGTCTCTTTAATATAAACTATGCGCGAGAGCAAACAGAGACATTTGCTGAGGTTTCCTACTTCTCAGATTTGTCTCCTGAGAAACAGATACTCAAATGTGTTTTCTAAAACAGATCTCAGCCGATATCACACATTATGTTTACATTTGACAGTATACCAAAGTACCTAAATTTAATATGACCTCAAACTTTTATCCTTAAATACTTCCAACACCGCATTATTTGTTTATTCCTATTCATTTTATACAAGTATACTCGTATGGTGTATTAACAGGTATCGAAGTTTTATTTCAGATTTGAAATAATACATAACTGAGATCTCTCTTCGAGTTTACACATCTTGTGTCAGTCTCTCAAAAGCACACACTTTTTCCACATTTACATTTGAATCCCATTTCACAACATTACATCATTACAGCCTCTGCTGCCATGGTTTAGTCAGATAAGTTACTGATTAAAGCCACAAACCAAAACAACTTTCCTATGTACCGTACATGTATCTCAAGTGTGTGTGAATGTCAAGTGTGTGGACATACCCTTCTGCTTCCCCACAGGCCTAAAGCTCTGCAGCTGTTTTTACATCAGCGGCTGTCATTGTTTCGCCCAGATGTAAGTGATACGCAAGATCACCTTCTCCATCCCTCTGTCTCACTCTCCCACACACGTCTCCCCACCTCAGGTCCTGATCCGCCTCACAGAGAGGATATGAGGTGAGGGATAAATGAGGAAATAGAAAAAAGGATGAGGAAAGGGAAGAGAAGTGGAAAGAGAAGTAAAAGAAAGGGAAGATGTGGGAAGGAAAGAAGTAGGAAGAGTAGGGAAGGGAAGAAGTGTGAAGAGAGGGAAAGAGAAAGGAAGAAGAGATGGGAAGAAGTGGGAAGGAAAGAAGTAGAAAGAGTAGGGAAGGGAAGAAGTGTGAAGAGTAGGGAAGGGAAGAAGTGTGAAGAGAGGGAAAGAGAAAGGAAGAAGAGATGGGAAGAAGTGGGAAGGGATGATAAGCGAAAGGATGAAGTGGGAAGAGAAGGAAAAGGAAACATTGAGAAAGGAAAAGGAAAGGAAAAGTGGGAAAAGAAGAGAAAAGAAAAAGTGGGAAGAGAAGGAAAGGAGGAGGAAGAAGAATGGAAAGTAAAAAACATGGCACATATGTGCATGTGTTATTGTATGTGCTGTGGCCTCCTTGCTAAGTGAAAGCTGGGTCGGAGCGTGCGCTCCAGATGGCTAAGACGGGTGTGTGTCGTGTGTGTTCTCTGTTCTACAGAAGTCAAGTGCTTCAGGCTCTGAGCCTCAGGTTACATTCACAAGTTCTTGACAAGAGCTCATCTCCAAAATATGCCCCTCTTTCCCCCATTGTACAACTTCTCATTCTAGCACGTTCTCTGCCTTTCTGTTTTGTGTTGCTCCATATAATCAGGGATTATAGCAGTTGTGTGAATTGAATGGAGTGTGTAGCTGAACTATAACTGAACTGAGTCTCATTATTACTGACTGAATGGGCAAAGAAGCCATGTACATCCTCCCATAATCGTTGCTATAAAATCAGCTCGGTACCAACAACATGTCACACTACATAAAGCGACATTGCCTTCTCATCGCCTCCCACAGTACGAGCGGCCAACATTAATACCTCATCTCTGCTGTGACGGGCAGTCCGCAGAGGATTTTAGTGTCTGCGGCGATGTTAGTGGTTCCAGACAGCCCCTGTGAGAACAGACTGAATGCAGTTTAAGTGTTTTTGCTCCTTGTTCCCCAGTAGATTGATTCTTAATGAAATTGAGCCAGACTGATATGATTATAATACCTGAGGGTGGCGGCTGGACAGAGATGACTAATTAACTCAATGAGGCCTGCTCTGTACCAGAGCTAGCATGCTATGTTAATCAACAAGTTAAAATGCCATCCATGTCAGGTTATCTTCATAGGTTGGACATGTTTATCCAAGATAAAATATTTAGAGCAGATTACACAACACCTTTCTGAGGTATAATTTATAAAGGAATATTTGATGGTATTTTTCAGTGGGCATGATCTGTTGATCTGAGGTTTATTATGCACAGTGCAAATGTCATTGACATTTAATGTCACTAGCACAGTTAGCAAAATGTAAATGATCTCTTTAATCCAAAACAACTTGATGTACAACAGAACAACAGAAGTACTTAAACAAAACACCACATTTTTAGATATATTTGTGTTTTGTAAATCTATAATGAAATGATGAACAGTGTTTGTCATGCTTTTTCAACAAACTGCTTGATATTCATAACAATGGAAAATTCTTGCGCAACAGTGAACCATTTCTGAGGTTACCTCAGGCAAAAGTGACTTCTGTTAGCAAATGTCTTTTTCTATACAAATACATGCTTTGACTAACTCAAAAATAAACTTTTGTGGTTTACTAAACATATAAATATACGTATATGCAAAAAAGTGGGGAAGTGCATTAGCTACTCTTAAGAAAAATAGATCATTTTTCCCTGTTGTTGAGCGTTTAACAATCTGGCCTTTTACTCAAATACCAACATGCAAACAGAAGCAAAGACATGTAAAAAATGCATATTTGTGTCTATGTATATGTACCTGTATACATTTACAGTATGTTACTTAAGCCATTCAACAGGATAAAAACAATGTACAGGGAAAGAACATACAGAGTAAAGCTTCCTACAGACGTTCCGCTCAGGGCGGAAAGCGTCGACGTCAGAGTGCTGCACTGTGAGCTGTAGTGTAAAGAGTGACAGATGTTTGAGTGTAACAAGTATCCAACCCTAAACAGAGGGAAAAGGTGACGCTCACTGGGGAGGGATCATGTTTAGGGTGTTCGTGTGTGTGAGGGAAGAGGGTGGTGGGCAGATGGTATCTGAAGATGTGAATTAAAATACTCAAGCGTGTTGATGATCCAGCAGATGGGGCTTTGGTTTGCAAAAACTAAAGGAGTAGAAAGAGACAAACAAACAGTGACGACAGACAAACAACAGGCAGTGTGACCACTCACCACGGACGTGTATTTGTTTGTTTGTTACTCCAGATGCATATTAATCAGCCTTTGCGGGAAAAGTCAAGAGTCACTTCAAAGACCTGAGCTATGGAAGTGATTCACTGATGCATTGTGGTATAGTGGAGGTGTAATGGATCTGTTGGGGTGGTGTGCATTCAGAAATGTTTACTACTTCTGGCTCCAATTAGACTCATTTAGAATATGTACAAATTTAGCAAGATCAGCCACCACAATGCTAAGATGCTGTGGGTGGTTGCCAGGGCATTAATATGCAAATATTAGGTAGGGTGTTCTGGGTAGTTGCTACAGTGCTTTGAGTTGGTTTGAAAAAAAAATGTTTTTTTCAACTGTTTTCTCTGTCGTCTGCCAGTTGAATCTCATATGCCTGGTTGCATAGCAAATTACTAGCTCACCTCAATTCAACAAGCAGCACAATTTTTATATCATTCATGTCTGGAGCAGACACAGTACAGTAAGAGTTATGTGCTGAAGAGGGTTTTGTGGTTTGCTGAAATCCTCAACCCAAAGTACAAGGAATAATAACAGTAATGCCTGCGTGCTGTACTTGACGTGGGTGATTAGGGTCACATCAAAATCTTTCTCCTTCGCAACCCCCCGTCAACCACCCTTCCTGCCTTCATGTATGTAACAGGATCACCCATTAAGCATGTAAGCGCCTTGTGCCACTCAGCTAGGTTTCTCTGCAAGTCAATACAGATTATCCCAAAGTGTTTAATGGCAGACTCCCGTCCTATTGTCATCGCCCTAAAAGCCCATTTTGTCCTAAAAGCCCATTTTTGCCCATTGAGTAAACATATTCACCCGACACTGACCAGCTGCCCAGATTTGAAGCTGCCTGTTGTTGTCTCTCTCTCTCATCTCTCTCTTTCTCTATTGGACTGTCTTTTATTGTAACTATCCCTCTGTCTGTCCTGCTAGCATCCATATGCTTGGAAAGATTAGCCTCTGTTGTTTCTCCAGTGCCTTGCCCCCCGTGATACAATGACCAACAATAGCAATGTTTCTAGCACTTTTGTTCTGCTTGTTTTCTCGGTTTTGCTCTCTTTCCCTTTTTTCTGTTGTCGAGTGTGGCATGATGCCAGGCTGGACAGCTGTGATGGAGGGTTGGGTTGGCAAGACTGGCTCTGCTGGGTTAATGCCCCCCTAAATCGGACCACCCTCTGGTGATCGGCCCAGCCTTCCTCCTGTTGACTGCTAGCTGCTGCTTTTCTTTTATTTGACGTATACAATTTAAAATGTGTGTTTCTTTTGTGTGGACTTTTGTACTGTAAACCCCCCTTTAAAAAACATTCTCCTATACACTGATGTATAATGAAATTAAAATACATTTTCACAATTTTTGCGTAATTTGACAAATTTGCAGCTTGTTTGAAAATGACAATACAAACATAAACCCTTCAAATATTTGTTTGATTTGTTTCTGTTCAAATGACAACAGTCCTTCAGTTGGGGTAACAAAAATGAACCATTTCTGAGGTTACCTCAGGCAAACTGACTTCTGTTAGCAAATGTTATTTTAAATACAGATACATGCATTGATTAACTCTTGTGGTTACTAGACATAAATATACATGTATATGCAAAAAGAGTGCTTTTTTAATTTAGGAAGTACAGTATCATTTCCACTACAACCAACAATTGAGTTGTCAATCATAAATGTTATTTGTAAAATGTAAATGTATTTTTTAATCATACGGTTTTTAAAAATACATAAAAGTTATATTTTATAAAGGATTTTATTATTTTAAAACCTGGGAGGAGATTAAAAAACTTTTAAAATCATTTTTAATACAAATCAACCCCTGAAACATTAAAGTGTCGGCCGAAACACTCGTTTCTTATTTTTTACGAACTTCTATTTTCTCCTGTACCTCACCTAGCTTACCATCATTATTCCTTAAATTATTCCTTCTGCCCTCTCTCGCTCATATTCTCCCCAGCTGAGTCTACGTCTCTCCCTCACTCTCTCTCTCTGTTGCTCATCTACTCTTGGCTTGTTCATATGTATTTCTTAGCTCAGGAATATCTTGCCCTCGCTCAATTTCTCTGCTTCCATCATTCCAATTTCCATCTGTCTGCCCTTATGTTTCATAATCCTTCATGCCTCTCTCTATGTCCCTCTCACTCTCTTTCTCCTGTTGTGTAGCGCACTTGACGCTTTTGTCTGGGGAATGATGGATGACCTTCTCTGAGCTCAAGCCACTGTAAACTAATCACTTGCTTTGCCAAAAGCACGCACACACACACACACACACACACACTGCTCCAATGGTTTCTGTGAGATGTTTATCGAGTGTTGTCGTGGTTTTATCATGAACTTCATAGATAATTTTGTCTGTTTGTCCAGTTGAGGAAATGGTGGTGAGGTTGGGTGGTGTTGTGCAAAGAGGAAACTGAACACACAGAATAACTGTGGTTGTACTGAGGAGACATGGGTAAAGACAGCAGAATGTTTCAAATGCCTGATTCTAAGACATTACAAGCTTCATGTTTGCATGTCTGCATGTTTTTATCTACAGGTTCATTGGATGTTCTGCATTGACCAGTCTGGACAGCTGCACCCATCTGTCTGGACACACACAATTTTACACACACATGCACTCATTTTTGCAAAGTTGCTCCTGTATACGGAGAAACAAAGTATACAGAACACTGGAAAATACAAATATATTTACTGCTTTCTCCTTTTTGGTGAATTTCTGTATTTACATGTGCACATACACAAAAGACATACATGCACAGAAGCTCCTGTCTAAATATGTCATAGAAGACCATCGTGTTTGAGATCTTGGGAATCATGCACAGCTGGAAAACAACATTTCATGCTGGCTGTTGAAACGTAACAGATGACAATCCAGAGGGAGATAGCACTAGTATACATACTTAGTGTAATGTGTTTGTTTATCTGTCTGTCTGTCTCTCTGTATGTCTGTCTATGTACATGAGGGTGTGAAAAGGAAAAGACTGCTATAAGTGGCCGGAGGAACAGTTCTGATGAAATTTAATTAGGAAACCCAATCCTGTTCTGTCACAGAGATGACAGAGAGAGAGAGAGAAAGAAAGACTAAAAGAGATCAACCATATGCATTAGATCAAACACTAAAAATAAAGCCTTTAATAATTCACTCATTTTCTTAAAATGAGTGACATTTTCTTTTTGCATATACATGTATGTGAGATGCCTGTCTGTGTGAGGTCAGGCTTTAGATGACCCTGACTACTCCCCAGCTGAGAGGGCTGAACCTGTAGTATTCTATCCTGTTTACCCTACAGGAACTGAAGACTGTGTGCCTCATTTATCAAACTCAGGGTCTCTGACACGAATCGCCACATGCGGGCGTGTGCTTGCATCCAGACGAAAGACACAAGGGCAGAGACAGAATTTTGTATGTGTGTCCTCAAATTCAATACATCTGTGGTTTGTTTGTGTGTATTATCATGTACACACAGGCTGTACAGTTCTGCTAATACATCTACGTACCTTATGCAGAATATGCAAGACAAATAATAAGAGTGATCATAAAACAAAATGTGCCTTTAAACTTTATTTAGTTCTGCCCTGATGAAGCAATTTGACAAGGCATATTTACATATAGTTCACAAGAGGAATTATACTGTTTAAAAGTTACATATAGCCTTGGTTTGTTCTAGAGAAGTGAAGGTGTGCACTGTTCTTTACAGAAAGCCTCTTGTGAAATTCTCAAAACACATGTTGGGGTTCCTCTGATGGAATTCTGGTAGAACCCACTAAGCAACCTGTAGGCAACCTTTTAGTTCTTTGAGAAACTTCCTGTGGGAATTTTAAGGATCATTCCACTATCCGTTACTTCTAGGTTCTGAGGCACTTGAAATCTATACTGAAGTTCCGTTAGTACACAAAAAGGATATCTGAGACTCTTTTAAGTTTGCCTAGAGGTTTTTCGGTTTGCTTGCACACTCTGTACGTTGGCTCAATGATGTTGAGATTCAGATTTGCCACTCAGGACAATTAAAGTGTTTGTACACCAACCGCAAAAGGCTGAAAGCAATCATAGCTGTACAAGGAAGCAATATTAAAAACGGAGAGTTTGTAAACTTCTTGAAGGAGATGTGTGTAATTTCAGTTATTTTGTCTTATGAAATGTTCTTAAATATGAGTTAGGCAGCATCTTTAGGGTAGACAAAACATTTTATCATATTTTTGTTTGAAAATGTTAAGCATTAAACAGATTCTGCAAGGGGTATATAATCTTATGAGCACAACTGTATACTGTAGTATATTTGTAAGCATACTGTGTATGTGTGCAGTCTAGGGTGTGAATATTTACTGTTCCTGGCTGGAAGATGATGTCATATACATCCATTATAATAACACACAGTCTAAACACTCCGTGTGACCTTTCTGGGTACGTATGATTTGTGAGTCTGTGTGCATATCTTAATATTACAGTCCTTTTCATACAACTATTAATAGTCATTCCCAGCAGGAAACATTAAATTGTGTCACAACTCTGATATAATGAATATTCTGAACTCTTTTGGCTATTGTGTTGTGAGTTTTCGAGGGCATTTACACAAGGTCACAGCTGTCCACAGGCACGCCACAAGCAGCTTAACGGTCCAGAATAAAGCTCCTATTCAGTGTGACTTGCAACAGCGTTAACCAAATGAAATGGCCTTTATTCAGTAAACTTCAAGAAACCTAATTTTCTCCAGGAGTGGTCAGCGTTAGATCTCTGCCTCATGTTAGAACGTGATGGATGATGATTGTTCTGTTTCCTCTGAGGGGAATGAAGATTATGGAATGAAAATACCATTGAGATATAATTGCTGTGATATCAATTCAGCAGCTCACGACAGCAGTGTCAGTCTATACTTGTTAGGTCACACTGTAAAGAGCTACACTGATGTATGCCATGAATTGGTTTCTTTCTTCAGTTACTTAATGTTTAGAAGATGCCTTTTAATTAGAACAGTCATCTGCAATGCCATGATGCAATGGATCAACCATGGATTAAATGCCTTGCTCAAGCACATGAAAGGATCTCATTAATTTTCCACTTCCTGTCTGGAACATTCTTGGATCTACTCAGCACTGTATTTGTATTAGAGAGTTAGCATCTAACCACAAGTATTTAGCATGCAGATTATCTTAAACTGTTTGTGGTATTGAGGTAATTTATACCTTAGATCATGTGACCACCCATAACAGTTACCTATCAACAACACAACAGTCTGCTACAAACCTTTCAGAACACCTTAGCAACATTGTGTTCAGCACCTAAAACAGTCTAGCATTGTGATGGAGAGTTTGCATGGACAAACACCTCTTACTTTTCTGAGAAAATCGAATCTAGTTATTACCATCAGCCTCTAGCTAGCACTTTCAATTTCTTACATTCTGTCTCTGCTATAGACTGGCAGATATATATGTGTGTGTGTGTGTGTGTGTGTGTGTTAGATGAAGGGTATTAGCAGCTGGCAATGCTGGTGTAGCTGGTCAGGGATTTTGGGTATTCCCACAGGCTCCTGCAGCTGAGCCAAAAGTCATAGAGGACTTCCTTGAAGCCAGACAGAAGGCATGCAGGAGTAGATGTAGATACCTAAACACTACCTAAACGAAAGGGTAAGACCTAAACAGTCTCAAATATTCATGGATCTGATGTGTATGTGAGCACTGGAATTCTGTCCTGGTTTCGTTTAATAACATCCAAAAATATTTGAAATTACATGAATGCGTTCATACATAATATATGTGATAAGCGACCATGAGCATCTTACACTCAGATTGAACTTAAATTGAGTGCGGTTTGCTTTAAACATCCATTTGGACTGTTCATGTTTAATTCATGTAAACTGTTTTCAAAGCAGATTGCAAATATACTCAGTGTTACTCAATTATAACAATGTAATTCTTACATGAAAAGAAGCATTTGTTGGTCTGTGTCTCCAAGTTTCCGTGACACTCTTGGTTTCCCACCAGTTCAAGCATTTCATGTGTGTAATGGTATGCATGTGTATGTATATGTTTATTATCATGCTGACCCTCATTCCTGTCTCATAGTTGATGGATTCTTCCCTCCTAACACAGGAAGTGCTTCGAAGCCGCCTCCCTCTTTCCCAGACTCCCCTGCTGCCGCATTCTTGACCCTGCTCCCTCGCTTTCCTTTCTCTCTACTAACATCCGCTATATTCCACTTCCCACTTTATGTGCGTGTGAGAGAGAGAGAGTGAGGTTGATGGAGGGTCAGAATGTTCTGGGTCTTTGCCCAAGTCAAAGAGTTTAACTCTGTCCGCACTGTACTGTTGTATTTCCAATGCACACAGACAATGCTGCTGTCAGGAAATGTTGCTTAATGTTGCTTACACTACAAAAAAATCAATCATGTTAATCAGTATCCTCATTTTAAACAAGAAAAACAGTAAAACATATAAGATGTGACAGAATCACTAAGCAAATTAGCACATTTGTTAACATGTTTGTACAAAAGAAAAGATTTCTTTGCTTCCATTAAAACACACAAGATGCTTGCATCATTTTTTTGCACACACTTGTGACGCTAATGGCGGTTTCAGTTTATGCTGTCATTAAAGCATACACACACACATATGTGTTGTGTATAATAAGTGAATATATATTTTAATGGCACCAAAAAATTATAATTAAGCCATTGGTGGTCATTTTTGTGTCCGTTTTTTTGAAATGTCAAAACATTCTCAAACAAACTAAAACGCTAACCTTAAATTTATTCCTGTTATGATCTTAGACAGTGTTATTTCTGTAGCTCATTTATCAATAAAATGTTTGTATTGCATGTCACTTTGAGTAAAAGCATCTGCTTAATGAATAAATGTTAGTAAATTGGTCATGAATTGGAAGTACAAGCAAATGATCAAACAGCATGTTGACTACAGGAAGAGTGTCCTTAGAAATTGTTTGTATTTTGTTTGTAGTTGTTTGGGTACCAAGTTTGCAATTGTCTGCATGCTTGTTCAAGGGGTTACATTTATAACCAGTGGAGACAGTGTTTGACAGCTCATTTCACAAAGGAATGTTTGAAAAAATAGTAACTGAGAGTGTTGACCTATAGTGTTCAAGTGGTGAATACACAGTTCAATCAGAAACGAAAATCTTTGTTTCTTCTAATGACTCAGCCTAGGAAGATTTATAAGCAAATCCTTCTTCATTATGTCTGTGTCAGATTTATGAATGAAAGAATGAGACACCAAAGAGCTATTTAGGGGGGAAAGCTGCCTTCCTGTTGGGAAATGCATCACTTCCTGTTAGACTCTCAGCTGGAGCCCAGGGGATGCGGAGGTGATTATTCATTGCGAGCATTTGTGATGGTGCAATCTCATTTGCTAAGTACGCAGAAATCTTAAGCGGTGGCATCCCTATATTTACTCTAGTAAAAACGTGTCAATTGAAAGTGGGTGTGAATAACTCATCTTTTCCTTTTCTTGCAGTGTATTGAAACTGTGCCAATTCAGAACCGGCCACTGCCTGCATGAATGAATGGATGAATGAATGTGCTAACAAAAGGACTGTGGAGAGCACAGTCAGAGGAATGGATTGACATTTACTTCACATATTTTCAGTTCTTGTTATTCATGGTATTCAGTAGAGCAGTATCAAAACACCCATAGTACAAGGTTTCTCACTAAACACTGTAGCCCCAGAGAAACAAGGAAAGCACCCAGAAAAACAGGCTAGGCTTTAGTCATGGGTGTGGGTGTGTGAATAAAATTGTATTTATGTGTTTTAAAGACCCCTGGAGATCAAAACAAACTTTTTTAAGTCCTTGTCTGATAGCTTTGAGGCCATTTATTTGCTATTTTTGTCCTGAAACTCAACAAAATAAACTTTTAGCATATCAAAGTCTTCTCTTCCAGCACAACAACCCAAAATTATTGATGCCTCATCTAGTTCTCAGGAGCGTTAACAAATCTTCATCCAATAAAATATTCTAGAGTGAAAATGTATCTTCATCTGACTAGCAATAGCAACTAGCAGATTAGTGTAGCTGTAAATGTAAAAAACACGCTATTGGCTATTTAAAATAAGGATACATGCCCTTCAGTATGTTCCACCCAGACTTCCTGTTTCAATAGGAAATGCCTCAACAGAGGACAGAAAATGTCTCTTGTTAAGTAATTTTATGAGATATTTATTCAAACAATAATCGAAGTTGGTTGTGGGTTTCTTTTACTGTAAAACTGTAAGAGAATGTTGCCATGCAACGTAATAATGATCAGCCGTGGATGCTGAATACTAATACAAATAGTAGCATCAAGTACTGGAACTAGCCATTTTATACAGTTCTCTGATTGTAGGTTGTTTGCAGTTGCCAAGCAACACAGCACCCACATAGTGACATAGTAATATATAATGTGCAGTCACAATTTTGTTTTGTAGTCAATTTACTGCTATCAGCACTGCTCATCCAATCAGAATATAGATTTGGAACTGTCTGTTTTATAATGCTTGTTTTGTGTCACAAAAGTGTTAGTAAAGAATTAGATACATCAGGAAAAAATGTGTCTGTGTGTGTGTGTTTGTGAGTATACTTAACCATTTATTGGAGACAAATTTGTACCCAAAAAACTGACAAATCTGAGCAAACCTTTTTGAGAAGGTCCTCATTTTAAAAAACACTAAAAATATTGTAAACAACGTTTTTTTTAAATTGTCATAATGCAGAAAATTGTCTGTTAGGGTTAGGGTGTGGAGTAGTATTAGGTTATATTGTTTATAACTAGCTATGTATAAAACAATAGAAGTCTATGGAATGCCCCTATTTATATGTATAAGTAAACGTGTGGGTGTGTGTTTGTATGCATATGTTTGCATTGTGTGAGAGAGTGCTTGTTTGTGCAAGACTAATGACACATGACACCGAGACGCATGCCATTCATTCAGTCAGGCAGTAAACACATTTTGGCTAGCATCCTCTCCTTCACCAAACACAATGTACCACTGCAAACAAACAAATACAAACCAGTGAAAGAAACGATGCTCAGACAATAGTGTTTATGATAGAGCAGATATAATCAAATCCAGTCCTGGACCCAATCTCATATTGAATCTAAAATGTTTTCACATTGTCTGCAGTGATTACTGGAGGAAATCTGTGGAACAGATTCAAGTATGATAAAATGTGCTAAATAGAGCTGAGAGTCTGACACTGTTATTGCTAGCTAAGAGCTGAATTAATTTATATTTAAAGCTACTTTGTGTTTTGTCAATTTTAAAATACTATGATAAAGCAGGTAGCTATATTATGTAAGAGCTGTTACTTTATGGGGGCCCAGATCTGAATCCTGATCCCACCAGCCCTTCTCCCCCACATCCTGTCCTTATTTGCTCATGAAAAACTCACCACCACAATTCTAGGGTGTTATTGGTGATGTCAGGATGTTTTGGGTGTCAAAGCAGCTCGATGTATATAATTCATGCATAATTCATAAAACCATAAGTCTCATTATCATTCATAAGTATCATTCAATTCACAGCGCACATGGTTTTAGATCAATCATGCTAACAAGTTCAGTACTTTGGGGGTTGTTCAAATCTGTTGAATTTACTTCAGTGGACAAGCAGGAAGCATGTTGATTTACTGTGACTTTGGCCCTAATAGTCTGTTGAGCAGGTGGTTGGATTCCTGCTTGTAGCATTTGTTACACATATGTACACACACACCAATTCTCCCTCAAAGTGTAGCATCTCTGGTTTTACTGGTGACATATGAGCCGCCAGTCCTTCCTTCCTTTTGTCCTTCTCGCCTTCCTTTCTTCTGTCCATAGAGGCATGTGTGTGTTTAAGTGATTGGCAGGGACCGAGGTTGATGTTGGGGTACTCTGAGTAGATGAGATGTGTTGACTAGACTGTGAATCAGTATGTGTGTGTGTGTGTGTGCTTTATGAGCTCACTGCTGAGTGCAATCTAAGGATCTGATTACACAGAGTAAAAGACCCTCCAGCACTATAGAGTGAGGGGTGCAAAAGGAATCACTGTTATCATTATCTGCTTTCTTTGACAGCCATATTCATTCACCAGAGACTAACCTCAGCCAGGCCTCTGTATCACATAACACGCATCGCCATGCATTTACTACAGGTATATTCAATAGTGCAGCTATTTAAAGGTGCACTGAGTGTTTTTTCAGACGATATGATAGTGGTCTTGGATTTAAATGCCTAAAGATATGAATGCAGCATCAAACAAAAGCTGGTCATGTGATTTCAACAAGGCTGAAACCTAGAGACGGGCCAAACGCTATGGGGAATAACTGATTTGGCTGTAGACTTACATACTCGTATTCACCTCTGCATATTAAAGTAAAATAAGAGAAAATATAAAAAAATATACACACATCCTAAAATGTACACGCATCACATTCAAGTATGGTGGTCAGAATACAACATTGCACACATTATTCAGTGCACCTTTAATCATATAGTCGAATGTCAAAGGTCACACTGCACCCACGTGTTGTTGGTGTTGATGTGAGCAGCCCATAGCCAGGATTTGTGAATATGACATTGTGACAGACGGGTGGCATCTCAGCCAAAGAGACAGACACCCAGCAGCATGTATTACATTTAAGTGGCATATGGGAATGAGTGGACAGCTGTCACAGGTCTAGAAGAAGATACCCAGAGGTTGAGCTGAGAGGGTAGAGTTACATCCAATCACTGCTCTCTATATCTGAAGCTGGTTGAAATCTGTTGGTTTCTGAAGGTGGTTTCACATGACTTTTATTCCATTCGTGATTTTGTTATGTGCATGACAAACGTTCAGCCTGCTGTGTAAGGATGTGTGCATGTGAATGTGTGTATTTGCATACGCGTATGTGTGCCACAAAGATTCTTTGGGAAAATTAAAGTTTAAGTTAAACAGAGATAAACAGACTCTGTGACCCTCCCCAACCCGGAGAACCGGAGATGGGCTGGAGAGAACAGGAGAAACTGACACAAAACAAGCTAAATTATAGGGGCTGTATGATAGCTGAGGGTGGACGAGAGGAAAAATGGAAGGAAAGGCAAAAGAAAATAGAGACTGAAAAGAAGGCAAGAGGTCAGTAGGAACGCAAGCGGGAAGGATAAATAGACAGCCAGCCAGAGAGAGAGAGAGTCTTTTTACATTCATGCTCAATAAAGCTTTACCATGACAGCTGGCTTCCACGCCAAATGACACTCTCATTCCCAAAGGAAGTGGTTGTGTTTGAATACAATCCCCTTTTTTATTCTCATCCTACTTTTTCCTCCTACAGAAAGCCTGAAATCACATCAGCTTGAAAGCGCACGCCACATTTGTGTCATATTACCAAACAAATTTCATTTTTTTCCAGGCTAATCATACCTCATGTGGGTCAGCACGCTTCATGTTTTTTCTTTTTACTGTAATAATGGTTATATAATTCCCTTTAGTCCAGGAGATTTTTTTTATATTTAGCTTCCAGAGGCCTAACGCCTGTGGACTTTGCAACCACGGGGCAGAACACCAGGGGATTTTGATCAACCGAAAGCTGGTCATTTATGAATTCAGAAAGGACCCTTATTCTGCGGGGGAATATTTGTATAATCCCAGACAGACCTACTTGTTGGGCATGAGTGGTATTATTTAAAGCACCCATCTTGGCAGTACCAGCCTCTAGGTGGATTACAGCAGGCAATGCTGTACCAACTTGGCTAGGAGTGAAACTCAAGCTTTTTTCTTCTATTTGTCCACAGAAAAGAGTCTTAAGATGATGTTGTTTAAGACATTGAGAGCTTCAGAGATTGTAGCGATCAGCTTTTTACATGATGCAGATGCACTGACATTCACATCTGCTGTGGGGTTTCAGAGTGAATCCATTTATTGATTGTTTCCATTTCCCGACTGATTTCTGACTTTTCATGCTCTCTGAATGAAACCTATTTATGGATGCATCAAAATGTGAACTGAATTTCTGTGTGTACAATGTACAATGTAATTGCAGTTTTATATATCGTAATAGTGATTTTTCCAAAAGCAATTTAATAAACCAGGCTTTTAACACATACTAATGAAGATGAAGGTTCTCAGCAGTTAGCAAGCTGCTGTCTAAATGACTCGTCTGGCATTTCTCAGGGGAATAGCTACAGTCCCCTGCCAGTAACCCCTAAAACCAATGGGACACAGACGTCAGTCCATTTGGCATTGAAAGCCAGGCATTCTGCCTCCTGTCCATACATTCCTCAGAGGAGAGACATGAAAGAGGGTGGGGGAGTGATAGACAGAGACAATAGCAGCTTAGTCATAAGACCAAAACTTGTGAGTGATTTAAAAGAGGAAGAAGTTTTATTTTTGAGTAATGCCATTTTTCTGTAACCAAACATC
This sequence comes from Botia kubotai, assembly GCA_036877585.1. Taxonomy (NCBI): domain Eukaryota; kingdom Metazoa; phylum Chordata; class Actinopteri; order Cypriniformes; family Botiidae; genus Botia; species Botia kubotai. The sequence continues at coordinate 3,751 of JAZGTI010006187.1, read as the reverse complement.
TGGTGTTAACAGAAATAGAATCACATTTACAAGTAATTTTACAAGTAAATTTTTGGCTGCTTTTTACATTTACATTTATGCATTTGGCAGACACTTTTATGCAAAGCGACTTACAGTGTATTCAAGCTATACAATTTAAATCGATCCCACAACCTTTGCGCTGCTAACACAATGCCCAGCCCAATAAGCTACAGGAACATATTCATAATTTTTAAAATTAAGTAATCATTTTAAAAACATTTTGTAAAAATACATTTTTAGCTATGTAATGAAAAATGTATAGTATATATAATAATAATTAAATCTGAATGAATAATTTAACTGTAGTGAACAGACAAGATGTTTTTAGAAGTTTTAGAATATAATAGTTAAATTACCTGTGTGTAGTAGATGTGTATATATGAAATCTGGAAGTTTAAACTTCCAGGTGACAGATCTTCTTGTAGATTCTTCTGCATATTGATTTCTGGGTCAAATAATTTGGCGGAACATGCATTGTTTTGTAAAGAACTAGGAAGTAAAAAGGTGAATCTCTTCTTTGTAAACCATTGTGTAGAAGGTTCTCCAATGGCAACAGGCATTGATGTGTATGAGACAGGTGTATGTACTGTGTAATAGCTCTCAGTGGGTTTATGACAGTCTTCAGCTCTTTATGTCTTGAAGTCTCCAGTCTGTAGCATCTTCCAATGCCATTTTCCACACAGGAAGATCTCCGCTCTGTCCTCCCACACACACTACCAAGTATCTCTTTAGGAATGCTGAGAAGATGACAGGCCTCCTGCAGTCACACTGTCATGGCCCCCCTCTGCGTCTCTCAGTCATGCTCACGGTCACTTGCTTTTTATTCACTGTCATGTGACCACAGCTTAGACTGTCTGTCTTTCTGTCTGTTTGTCTATCTGGACTGTTTACAGTAGTCTTTAAATATCTTTTGCTGCAGCTGTTTATCAGCTGTTTTCTATTGTCTCAGCTATTGTCTCTCCGCACCGATTGTTTAAACAGCAATTTACTTCACTCATCCTTTCTGCTGTTTTTTTTAACACAGTGGAAATGTTCTGGAGCCCATTCTATAGACACACACACACACAGAGTTTGATAATTTATCAGTTGTTAATTTGTCTTTAATTCCAGTAGTTTCATGAAACAAACTATGGTGACTATTTTGAAAATGTATAGTATATATACTATATATTATAATTAAATCTGAATGAATAATTTAACTACATCAGTACATATGTTCCCTGGTAATCGAACCCATAACCTGCCAACGCAATGCTTTACAAATTGAGCTACAAAACGTTGCTCAAACAATATTTCTTTATTATTTCTTTAAACAATACAGTCTTTAATTCCAATAGTTTCATGAAACAAACTATGATGACTATAAAAAAATGTATTACCATTTAAATTAACATTTTGAGTTAATATACACAAAATCTAAACAAGTAATATGTTCTAACAACAATGTAAAGTTAAACAGTCTCTTTCATTGGTACACCATGCACACATACACATAAACAGCTGTAAATGTCAATGTGACGCAAACACAAACAATGACTTAGCAGCACACTAAATGGACGTAGCAGCTGAAGCGTGAATTACTTAATTGATCAACGGTGGATTGTGATGTTGGCTTTTGTGACCATCTATGACGTGGGTCTTTACAAAATTGAAAATAGCTGCCATTTCCCTCTGACCCAGTGGAGCACAGACTGTGGCTCCGCCCCCAAACTGAGACACCATCTCTTTGCTAGCTGAGATGATGAAAACTAGCTTCCAATACACAGTTCTTTCCTCAGCCCCCCAAAGTTCTATCTATTACAGGCATTCAATACGTGAGACCCATATAGAATCATGGTGGTTGCCATGGCATCCACACATAGCAACCAGTGCAGTTGCCTACAGTTCCTTTTTGTGAGCGGTTTTGGGGGGAGGGGTGACCGTGATTCTGCAGGGTTCAAAGCACTAGATTATGGGATAGGAGAGGATAAAAATGGGTCATGGTAACAATAGGAGCACACAAATGACTGACAGCTGTTTTTAAGCTTGTCTGCGTGTCATGCAAATAATGTCGAGGGGTTTTGGGGGTGGCAAATGAACCCCCTGGTCTCATCTCCTCCATATTGTGTGGACAGGAAGCTGACTATGATTTTGAGGCTGAATGGGTGCAGTCAGATGAACGGAATGTGGCCGATGTGAATGGCAGCCGTTCTGGGAAGGCACACAACTTGACTCTACAGTCTCTGGACACCCAGCGTGCTTTTCTGTGGATGAATCTAAGCAAGACCTTATCCTGGGAGCCAACTGTAAATAACCAATCCCTCAGCCAGACTACTGGGGCCAATCAGAGACAGAGCAGCAGAGGCCTGCTGGCCTCATGTTTAATTCATAAGAGTTCTTATTTTAGGATGCACGTAAAATGACAGAACTCCTCGTCTGAATGGGCAAAATTAAAAAGAAAATTAAGCCCTTTTAATGATACATCATGATGTTATTTTCATGATAATTAGGCACATTTTAGTCCTAAATGTGTATTGCCATGATATGTCCAGAGAAATTATGACGCACATACATGCAAAATATGCGTTATTTCATTATAACTTACTGTCAGGTTTTGTGAAATTCACTCATGCATATAGATATTACATCCACCAACACACACCATATTACCTCCATGTTTTTGTCTGAAACATACAGCTCAACATACATTATTGTCTCTTCTCCAGTTCACACACAGGAAACACACAGTCCTCGGTCCATGTGCACATTCCGTCACACTAAGAGGTAACCACACATACATGAATATTTCAGATTGCTCTGCATGTCCACCCCTCCCCCACCCCAGTCCCACCAGAGCATGTTGAGAGAGTGCAGTTTTTCACGTGTCTAAATGTGCCATATACAGTATATGTGGGTTTGTGTGTATTGTGCAGTCCTACATTAAAATATCTTGTGCAACTGAAAGTGAATCACAAAAGGAAAAAACATTTTGGTTAGCAGATTAGCTTAACTAAAAGTCTAATGATGTTAAAAGGTGGAATGATAAAAGAAGATTGCAATACAGGTTTACAGTAACAATCTGTGTGTGTGTGCGAGTTATAAGCTTTAGTAAAAGTGTGATGCAAGTTGATGAAAAAGTGAGCACATTTCGGGAACTAGTAATGACTAGAGACTCTTTTAAACCTCTCAAACTAGAGATGAGCACGCTTAGCCAATCAGATTCCTCGTTCTCTGTGATGTCACTACAGATCTGTCACACTTGAAGAAAGCACTTGAGCACCTCTCATGTAACAGTGTTTTAGAATATTTTATTCATCTCTTTGAGAATCAGTGCAGGGGGTTTGAGCTTGAATTTTCCATGACATCGTTCCATGAAGATTCCAAAGGCTCTTGATTCATAACCCTGTCACTTTTGCTTATTCGTTCATTATAGCCCTAGAGAGTGTAATGGTAATATGGGTAAACAAAAATGACAGTGATATTATTGGATCAATGGCTGACGTTCAAGCGTTCCCTGTTCTGCTGGGCTGTTGTTTTAGTGAATATACTCTGTATCATGGGCCTTAAACACAGAGCACCGGATCTCTGCTTATTATGGGACTCCTCCTCTCTCGCTGTTTTAGAAACTTAAACCCAACTCTCATTTCTGTGACCACCTTGGGTCACTTCCACTTCCTGTGCCAGAGAGGTTGAAGGTCACATTGAATCCACCCCATAACTATCGAAGCAAAAATACAAGACACACACACAC
>JAZGTI010006186.1:0-23885 GCA_036877585.1 Botia kubotai | reverse complement strand
TTTATTTACTTTCATTGGCACCACCCTGTATTTTGCACAGGCTGTATGACTGAAACTACAGGAAGAAACTAATTCATAAAGTTCTGCTTTGTATCTGCTTTGTATGCAAGTGCATGATGCGACGTGCTCTTGCGTGCCACATCCAGATCTATAGCTGTCACGCTTCTCTAAGGAGTAGCCTAGCTTGGCACTAAGGTGCAGGCTAGCATTCATCTTCATGATAACTGTGTCATTGGCCCTGCATGCTGGCTAAGCCTCCACACTCGCTGCCTTAAACACGCTCGGCTCTGCGCTGCCTCCATATATATCCATCACGCCGCAGACGCAGGCTCGCTCAACATGTCCGCATCGCTCACAAGCCCCCAAAGTTCCTCTATAACAAGCCAGAGCGCCAGTGTGTCGGCGCATGATGCGGCAGCAATATGCCTGAGTTTTCACTCAAAGCCCTCCAGATGAGCTGTCAATTGAGTTGTCGGCTGAGTCGAGATGTGAATTCCCCCCCGTAATGATGATTTCCTTGTCAGACCATTCAGAAGAGAGGCACCATCATTAACAAAACAGCATATTCAAACATAAAAGAGTTTAAGGCATTTTTAAACTCCCTTGGCTAGCATTTCATGCTGGTTTCTAATGACAAATAGTCATTTTTCATTGATGGGATGGTTTAAATGTGCGTTGCCATGATAAACAACAGCTAATTAAACTCACAGGAGATAAAGAGGAGTGTTGCTTTCAACAACAATAGCAGGCCATAATTCCCCAAACAAAAAAGTTAAATCAATAAAGAAGAAGAAAAAGAACTTTTTCATAGAGATGATTCATGTGTAAATGGATGAAACTGGTGATATGGAACAATTTAAAACGTATAAGGTATAGTTGTTAAAAATCAGTATGTCATTTCACACTCCTTTTCTCATAGTGACCATGTGTCTGAAGTATCATATAGATGCATAAGTTTGGATATCATCAGATGTTTTATAATCACAAGAGCACACGTCAGCTGAGAAGGACTTTTAATCACACTTCCTCTTCATCTACACCTTCGTTTAAATGGCCCAGCTGTGAGACAAAATGAATTTTAAAAGTGCAAGTACTCCATGCAGTCGCTGAATTAAAATAAGGTCATTAAAACTGCATGTACTGTGTTGTAAGTAGATACATTATTCAATTAAAATGGTGATCAAATTAATTACACAATAGTCTGATTGATTAATTGCATATATTAATATTTGCTAAAGCAATTCTAGATTACTATGGCAGACAAGTGAAACATTAAATAGACATGTGGCTTTATACTTTTCTCTATATAATTAAACATATCACTGGCCTGCAGTTCACAGCAATCTGTTTTGCAATCAGTTTCATCAATCTGTCCTAAAAAGACTTGCGTTCCATCTGCACTAGTTTTTATTTTTTCAATTGTTGGACGCTGCCTATGTAAAAGTGCACTTTGGCTAATGGTTTACTTTAGCGCCTCATTTTTAAGTTGCAAAGCTCAGTCCAACTTTTAAAAACACTTTGAGAAAATGCTCCCGAGACCCGTGCATTCTGTTCCATTCAGATTATGAACACACGTCGTGTGTAAACAGCCCCTCAGTCATTATGTGCTGCCTGCTCTTGTTTGTACTATTTTGGCGAAGTGTCTATAGTAGCATACAGGTCTTCAAACGCCTTTTAAACGTTATAACTAATTGTACTAACTTAACAAATTCTAATGCCTAACAGTTATAAAATACGGTAATTAGCAAAAGGTAATAATAAATAGTTTTGCACAAATAACCAAATGCTGTAATATTTAATTGCCTTAGTGTGATGGTATATGATGCACATGCTAATGAGTCAACATTGTGCAAGCATGTTTATCCCATGTGCACTTCCTTCTCCTAAATAATGAGTCTTCCAAACATACGGTTTTATGTTGCGCAAAGAGCTTTATCTTATTAATATAAATGTCACACGTGTGGCTCAACGAATCAGATTTATTAGCCTCCTGGTGGTGCTGTCGCCAATGCAAATGACAGCTAACAGTTTAAAGACACCTGGCAGGTTTCTCTGTGTTTGCTTGCTTCTCTCGAGGAGCTGGCAGGAGTATTGGCAAATCTATGAAACATAACTGATGCGCACACTGAGCTGTGATTGATTCTGGTATGGAGAGGCAAAGCAGAGAACAACACGCTTTCAAACACGACTTCTCTGGCTCCCAAAGCTTTTTGCGACAGAAAATCCATGTGCGAAACGTGAGGAAATTTAAGAGCGAAACCGGGAAAGGGCAGAATAGGTTCTTAACAGGCGTTTTTTATTACAGCTCGAGAGCATTTATCAACAAAACAGCCTCGTGTCTATATTGGACTCTTTGTCTGTGTAAAAACAGTGACTGAAAACAGAGCTGTCACCCGTTTGATAGAGACTGATAGAGTTAGGGCTGTGTTTCAAACTAATCTATGTATTAATTACAGAGGGTGTTAACTGAATAAATGACATGCTGATAGAAATGATCTTTCAGATACTAAACAAAGACACCCGTTCAATACAAAACCTCAGTTTAATGTGGCTTTAAAAGTGTTTTATTACTTTTTGTTTTGGCAGTCTGTTCGCTAAATAGTACATTAAATAGGCTTGCTAGCGTAAGTCACTCAGATTGCGAAAAGCAACGCAAAACAAGGTACCAAGGTATGGCAGTTTCCCTGAGCAATGGCATGGTATTAAAACAGCAGGGATTGTTCCCTATTAGCAGCTGTCATGAGCTCAGTGTGTCAGCAATATGGTTTATCATAACTGCGAGAGTCTATATTTTCCATTTATACCAGCCTTCTTCAATTAACCATAGCCCAGCATGATCTGTCTGTTAATAACAAGCCACCCATCCTCACAGTTAATGCGCCTGTCATTAGCTGATTAGCTAGCGTGATATAACATCTAATTGGTCAATTTTCTTGCTTTTTTCTTTTCCATGACATTAAAAAAGTAAGACAATGTTAAGGTAGTGTTTCCTTCCTATGGTTTAATTTAATTAAAGTTCTTCTATTCAAAGTATATTCCCTCATTGAAGGAAGTTAGTGGTACTTAGGCCTCAGTTCCTGGCTATTTCTGGTTGAATATTGCCTAGTACACTTTCATGCATATGATTTCATGCATAATAATCTATGCGAAACTACACTCCTCAAAGCACTGTAAAGACACGGGCATTTGTAGTAAAATTGTGTGTATTTTGCAGAGACAAAAGCACAAGTGAAAATGAAAATAACATCTCCATTCGCCTGGAAATTGAAAATATCAAAAAGCAATTTAATCTCTTGGCTATTTATGCATTAAATATGGAATTTAACATGTATCTTTTGACCCTTGTTCCATTTGGGAAAAGGCTGATAGAAACGCAGGAACTGAGGTGATCCGCTTGCTATCACAGTAGCCACGGTAACATCTGTCTGTAGTTCTTCATGTGAGCTTCCCCAAAGGCAAATACAGTAGAAAAGGGGAAAAGAAGGTTTAACTATGTAATTCAAGAAGTAATAATACCATTTCTGTGACCTTTTCCCCATCTAGATGTGAAATACATTATGACATACTGCATTAGCACAATCAGTCAGCAGGGAAATACAGCCAGTGGTCATAATCCTGATAGCAAAAATAACTGCAGGTGTTAATATTAGGAAAAGGTAGGAGGGAAAAATGAAGGAACATATGAAAAGTTATTTTCTACAACAGCTGGCTGCTAAGCACCTAGACTTTGTTTATCAAAAACATGCCATAAACATGTTTTAATCTGTTTATTTTCCTCTGACACAATGTGGGTTTTTGTGTGCTGTAAATAATATTTCAGTAACTTAACTGTCAATTACTGTACCTACTGTACCAGGAGTTTTCATATTCAAAACAATACTCTTGTGACATTCTTATGAAGATTTGGCAGATTCTGTTGAAGCAATAACCACAATTTTATTTTTTACTATATTTTACTATATTAAACTTATAGCAGCATTATATATTGCTATATATTTATATATTGCTATATTATTATATATAAGACATTTTGATTTAAAATTCTGGTTAGATAAGCCACATTCAAGCCATTGTAGAAACTGTACATTGTTTTTTTTAAAATTATGCAATCAATCATTTTGTTACATAAATGTGACCCATGCTTGCAACTCCAATGCAAGCACATTCTAATGAGTTGGAATGTGTACGAGCTAATTACAAGCTACAGGCAAAACAAGTAAAAAATTTCAATTTTCACAAAACATTGTTCATTAAGCACTTGTGTAGTGATTCCAATGTTCCAAATAGCAGTTAAACATCTAACTTGTTATAAAATTTAATTATGTAATATGTATATATATATATATATATATATAAATATAAATATTTGTTTTTTGAAAGATACCTTCCTAAATCTTTCCTTTATTTTCATAATCCATTAAAATTGCATTTTTTCTGCTCTCTTGACAGCAAATGGTGCTTCAGACAGGTGTAGCTCATTCATTTTTTTGTCTAATTCCAATAAATCATATATCATTTTAAGGATTTTTAATGGAAAATACAGTGCATGCATGTGAAGTAGTTGTTTACCTATAAATTGTATATTTTATTTTAATTGCGACCCTATTTTTGTTTACATTTCAGTTTACACACACAGTCAATGCAAACCGACCGTGTAAAGCGCAGTCAACCGTCAGTGTTTGCGCATTATAAGAGAACTCTTTATGTAACTACTGTACACTGTATCAGTTCTCTTGTAAAGCTTTGATCAGCATCCCGGGAGACAGTCAGTCACACACTCAGTGCTCTCAGTCTTGCAAAAGTATAACGATGTCTGAACGTGACGCAATTTCTGGCTCTCTCTTTCACTTTGATTAGCTTCTCTCTGTGCCTGGGCCAGGAAACAGCACACCAGCCATTCTAACGTAAACCCGGGGCACATCCATCATTATAAAGTTCATTATCAAGATGTTTTTCTTTACTGTCATTAATCTTGTGTAATCTGATTTGAGATTGATGCGGCCTCTCGCGGATGACACCGCAACTTGATTCCTGTCATTAATCTAGATTTTTTGCTTTTGTCATCCTGAGCGCTTCCCTCTCACGAACCGTAAGCTGAAAGTCATCTCTATTGCAGCTGCAACCCAAAACGCTGAATCAACAATGCGGCGAAAGGGTTGCATTTAAAATAAGCTTTCATTTTCCAAACTTTATTTGCATTTGTCCCTTTATAAGCCTATACGTATATGTTAGATATGTTTTTTTAGAATTACCCCTGTTTACAAATTACCCCTGTTTTACCTGCACCATATTTGAGTACATGCAGACATGCATTGAATTTGAAAGATCCAGCATTGAACAGTGAATAACAACAGACATTTCATTCTGTCGCTTACACAAAGCTATTGTATGATTTCAGAAAACTTGGAATATAGTGCATGAGTCATGTGAAGTACTTTTATGGTACTTTCATGGTCCTTTTTTGTCATTTTAGGAGCTTGGTGGTCACTATACAGTCATTATATAGAAAAGAACATTTTGAATGGTTTGAACATTCTTTATGTTTCAGTTTGTCCTTCACAGAAAACAACATCAACAATAGCACATAGTTTTGGAACAATGTGGCGTGTAAATAATGGCAGAATTTCTTTTCTTTTTTGGTACTTTTAACTACTCCTTAAAGCAGCAAAGATAAACTTTTCAGACAGTGTTTGTAAAAAACTGTATTTAAAATCTGTTGGGGATGTATCGAAAGAAGTTATAATGTACTACAGCAGAGTGAAATTAGAGTGGTCTGCCAGCCTGTACTGGATTATGGTGCCAAAAACACATTGTGGATTTGTCAATGGATTCATAACGTTTGTCAGTCTATGATGTGTGTGTGTGTGTATGAGAGAGCTGGAAATGAGGCCCCAACATGCAGCACTGACTGAGCTGTTAATAAAGTGAGATGGTGCTTGTCAGGTGAATATTCATTGTAGCAAACGCTGGTCTAATCTAAATTGCTAATAGAGAAAGTTTACTGATTTAGAGGCACATTCCTTCGAGAAATTAATCATGATTTTCTCATATGACTGAGGCGTTAGCTCTAATCTCATTCTCAGCTGTGTAAAAAAAAGTTGAACGGCAACAGTCTCGCAGTAATTAAATTCAGCCCCGTCTCCCTCTGATATCTTTAAGGAAATAGCTGCTCTATTGTACCGTATGATAAGTGTTCTCTTGCTGGCTGTATCCTCAACTGTAGATTCAAAACACACACATTCAGCCTCACAAGAAGATCCATCATTAGTAATCTCTCTCTCCCTCGCTCTTTTTTTGTTGCCAGAATTCAATTTTCTTTTTCAGTGCTTCCCTTCCTCTCTCAATCGATAAGGTTATGTGTTTGTTTTTAAACGGTGCAGAGGCGCCGCGCCTACATATGCATCACTTTGATTTCACTTTAATTTCTTTTAAACGCTGGACAGATGAAAGTAATATAGTAATGTGCAGGGTTGGGGCCCCACCCGGGTTGGGGCCCCACCCACAAGTGGTGATGTCATGAACAGGTGTCTGGATGTAATGTTGTTTTATGAAATTTAGGCCTTTTTTAAATATTTGCGTTATGGCAAAATATTTTTTGATTATAAGGACAGAAAATTTGCAATCAGTAAACATTTGACTCTAAGATAAGACTAAAGCGATTGTGTCATGCTTCTTTGCATCATTGAAATGTAACTGCAGCTTTCTACAGTGCAGATGAATTGTAATTAAATACAGGACTGGCCACATAAATCTACAAAATATTTATCAAATATCTATGAAAATATATTGTGGATTGCAGCACTTAACTCTGAGATAGAGAACACAAATATCTAAACACTACAGGTCACATTGGTTTTTGCAAAGGCACTAAACCATTACTAAAAAAGGCCTAAAAATAGAATTTTAAAACGTCTATAGATATAAATAAAGGAATTCACAAATAATATTTTGCTCTTGTGCTCACATGGGCTCCACAGGTTTGATTCCATCCTGTCATGTTTCAATCTCATTCTTCCTATCCCTTAAAACAGTTTCCCATCTCCTCTCTTATCTCTATTTACATAAAAAATAAAGAAGTGGCTACAGAGCAGCTCTTTTGGTATAGTAATTGCATTTGAATTCGTTATATCACAATACAGGTCTTGTTATTAGATATCATTTAAGATTTAAAACACAAGTAATTTAAAGACTCTTGTTTGGCGCTGTGTTTGGCGGCCTTCAGTGATCAGCCTTTACCAGTATTGATCAGATTGCATTTAACTTTTTGCTGTGCTATTTGCCAATGCATGTCAAGCAGCCAAGCTGATTTGATCAAATATAATCAATCATATCTTATAATGTGCTATAATTAAACATACAGTAATGAAACAAAAAATGATATGATATGAGATATACATGCATATATATTTTTCAATACTGAATATTATTAGCTGTCTTTTGTATGCTTCAAAATTATGCCAATTAATGTTACATTTCCCTCATATAAATGACAGGTAGATTTGTAATAGTCTGTAAATTATGAAGGAAACTGTAAAAAAAGTAGACTCCCCTTTAATCAAAAAGGTATTGCCACGTGTTCATACCATATAAGCTAATAAATGCAACGTATGGAATATTTAAGTTAGCCGTGATGCGCTGCGATTACTGTCAGCCAGGCAAAAATAAGTGTTTTCTCACACAAATCTATGATGCATATTATATTTCATTACAGAGAGCAATCTCTCAGAGGAGAAAGATTGACAGAAGGCATTCAATTTCACTTTCTGCCTTTGGATTTTCACTGAGCCGAAACATAATGACAAAAAAATGGCTGCCTCTAAGGCAGCTTTGCATTTCAAGGTGATAATGATATTCTGGTACTTACAGCTGAAGTTATTAACCGTGGGATTAAGGAGACATCCATGGTCTCAAAATTAATTTTACTTGTTTCCTCTGGCTTGAACTTCTTGTTTGGCTAACTAAGCATGTGGCTAAGGATTACACCCCTAATAATTTTTAGGAAGGAGTTCGGGAATATCTTTAAAATAGCTTCAGGTCTGCAGCGTTATTTACAATACAGACACATCATTTGCACGTGTGAGAGGCCAAGAAAACTAGCGAAAAATTACAGCCAGCTACCTCAAACATTTTTCTTTTCCTGGGCTAGATTATTTTTTTTATTTGAATGCTGGTCAAATGGCAAACGGTGCAGTATATTTATAAGATTCACTTTTGGCTCGACTTGAAGTTGAGTGAAATTGTTTCACTCAATCTCAGAAGGTGTTTGATTAGCAAGTGTAAACCCTCTTGAATGGATTATGGAGCCCAGAGACAAATGTGTCAATTTAACTGCCACCTTGTTGTCTTGGAAACAGGGGTGAATCAATAACACAAAGCTGTCAGGAGAATTGACAGTCATTTCTGTTTGGTCACAGAATGAGGGAGGTGTGGATGGATGTTACCATACATATATTTACATGACAAAAAAAACCTAAGGAAAAATCACCTCTGCATTACAACGCTGATTACCAGTTGTTTCATATAAGGCTTTCTTACAAGAACATGAGTATTTGGGTCTGTTCTGGTGTACTATGCAGTGTTTGGAATAGCACACTACATTGCAACACTATACAGCATGTATACTTTACAAAATATGTACTGTTTCCATATGCCTATAATACCCAGATCCTACTACATTTGCCAGATTGTGGAGTACACAATGGAGCTTACTGCATGGAACACTGTATCTCATGATGCAATGCATTTGTCCTTCCATTTTCAATGTCATCAATAAACTTGAATAGCTTATTTTAACAGGCTGCCAAATGTTGTAACAATTATACACAAAATAATAGTTAAAAAAAATAACTGTCTTTAAAGATAAGTTGATGCTATTTGCCAAATTAAACGTAACGCAATGAGGTCACGTGACATGTAGTGCAGTCATGTGACATCAATGTAGCACATGACTGTTTAAAATGTAGGCAAATACTGTAGCAGACAATATACTGAACTGTGATAACAGTTTACAGTGAAGCTGAACCAGCAGCAGTGCAACCAGAGTTATGTTTGATTTATGACTGACACTGCAAACTCATTCTGCATACAATAAATAAATAATGGACTAAACAAATTTAGTGCGATATTTTATTTATAATAGACAAGGTGCATAATTAGGCAGAGTTGAGCATTTATATAATCAGACTCATTAATGTAGCTGTTTGGGTCATGGCACCAACTTTCCTTGAATTATTAATTACTATAGTTTACAATCATGCCTCCTTAGTTTCATATGATGCAGAAATAAATCTGACACAGCAGGCAAAGAAGGGAAATAGAAATGTAAAAAACTATAAAATATATACCTGTAAATGCTGGAGCCAAGCAGCCCATTTGATTGCTCTCTATCTATAGAAACAGCTCTTGTTGAACAGCAAACCTCTCATTTAAGTTTACAACATAGAAAAGCAGAGTTAGTTAAGGAGCCACTGAGATGGTGTTATTTCACAAAATGTAAAAATGTGACAAATTCAGTAAAACTATTAAACATTACAAAGAACAAACTGAGAATGTTAGTTCAACTGCTTGGTCTGGAAACCGGTTCAATTCCCCTTACAGAAACTGCTTTCAGACCTATCAAACGGATCAGACTCTGACATCAAACAGACTTGGGCCTGCACCAAAGACTGTAGTGTGAAAGTGTGCTACAGAGTTGTGTTCATAAAATGTGATATGATCTCTGACTCAAGACCTATGCAACTGCTTGACAGAAGCACTGGTCTCAAACTGTGTGAGTCCTATGGATATAAATCAGATCCATTATAGTGTTTTATCATGGTGATTTGTAAATGGTAAGCATTAGACGCTGCCCTCAGGCCAGATCATAATGTCTTCTCATCCAAATTGAATCAACCACATACAGACAGCGTTTCATCATCATTCATGTCTGGAGAAACTCCCGGCCAGGTTAATGTATGGAGGAAGCCAAGATGAAGAGAGAAAAACAGAAGATGGAAAGTGAGACAGTGGTCTCAAACGCGGCATGATACGACATTTCAGGTAGTTCTAGCTGATTTCTCCGAATATTCCTGTTGATGAAAAACTTTCTATGGGGGCATCCTCAAGATAGTCACACATCCATTAAGCAACATTAACCTCCCACACAGAACACTGATAGCTAATGACATCTGTGATTTTCAGCATAGCTCATTTTTAGCAGAGCACAGTGGAGCCTGAACACAATCCCTGGACAACTCCATAATGGTAGGAATGATGAATTGCTCTCTTTCCTTGAAATCTAGATAATGGATTTTACCCATGTACTCTTTTTGTCAGTTGTTATCTGGATGGAAGTTTGAAGTGACTATATTAAATTTGGTACAAAAGAGACCTTGTTACAAATTTATGCGGTAGGGACGGGTCACAGTGGTAGACTAGCTGTACCACATTTGACTAGTTAATAAATGACATTGTCTACATCGCTTAGTCAACTTGAAATCAAACTTGTGTCTATATACTTTCTTTGAACATATTCCAGGTCTTTTCTGTACAATTTATTAGCGCACATCATTTTAAAAGAAAAAGGTTGTCTTTATTATCAAAACATAAGTACCTGCTTTAAATGATTTTACTTTTCATGTGACATCATCAAGCCCTTTTATTCGTCATCTCCTCCCTTCCAACCATCTGTCATATAAAGCCAATTATGATAAATTCCTAATTTTTTATCTTTAAATATTTTTTTTTCAACTTAGATGACATTAAACGGGCTGCAAATGGAATTTTATGTTTCCTCTTATCTACACAACCTTAACATCCAGCTCTTTAGTGTTCCACACACACACGCACACACTCAGATGTCTTTCAACAGCAGGTTAATAGAATCTTCAGTATTGAATCTCACCCCTTGCTGAGACGGTCTTCCCTCATCTCCGCCTCAGCTGTCTTAGCTGAACAAGAGGTTGTTCATCTTACCCCTGACACGGATACTACCAGAAGCTAACACGGGCTCCTTTGCCAGCCAGCAGCGCTGGACCCCTGATGTTACCATTAAACAGGCAGGGTTGTTGGGTGATGTAGAGGTAAGAAGGTGAGAGTGTGACATGACACCTCTCTGTATCACTTCTGTAACCAAGCATCGTTCTCTGATCTTTCTGTAATGCACAACTGCCATTCGGGGGTGTGCAACATCTGCTGGCACTGTATGAAGATCAGTTCTGCAATACAGACCTACATATTTTCTTAATCTTAGTCTTGTAAAAACTGGGGTTAGTCGTGTCTAAGTCTCAGGATAAAAAAAGCATTAAACTGTGAACTACTAGTTGTAAACTGTCATTGGTATAATGCTGTGTTGTGCAGTCAATAGGCCTGTGTTTTGGAGTAATACATTATCAATGATTTTGGACTATGGCTTGAAGTTTCAACACTCCAGGGTTTAGTTATTTACAGTTAAGTGTATAGACCTTTACATGAATCAAAATAAACCTGCAGAAAGCTTGGGCAGAACCGTGACTTTTGAAGATTTGTGTCTTGCTAAATGCCTGCTACCCCTCACCCCCTCCACCTGCTCTTGCAGTTGTTTAACCTGTTTACTGACAGGGGAAGGGAGGGGGTGGTTATTGGGGGAGTTGCTGCGGCCTGCATGCCAGCCGGGCAGGAAGACAGTGATGGATGGAGGCTGGCCGCAGTTCCTACTGCTCACTTGCTGACTGGGCCCCATGCGTTATTCATGAGATTTGGGGCAGGAAAGAGATGCCAAAAGGTTTAAGAATATATTAAGGAACTCTTTGAGATGTCAACCAAGTTGTCAGGTAGTGTTAAGCAAAGAGTCTCAGGAACTACATCCCAGCACCCACATGCAGAGCAGTGGGTTAGGTGGCAGATCTTTTCTCCTGCTCCCTCACAGTCAGTTGGAAAACACCAGCTACCTACTGTTTGGACATCTCTTCGTAACCATTCCCTGCTAAGACGATTACAAGGGAAATTAAGTTTCCTGGCGTGGCGATGCTCGGAGCTAAATGCGTTTATGCTTTTGATTCGGTATGCGCATGAACCCAAAATTTAACGAACAATTACAAATTGGACATCATCAAAAAGATCCAGTTGCTTCAATTTCCTGCATGCGTTTGTGTTTTAGATTCAGATAACACACTTTCTAACGAGAAATCATGAAACATTTCATTTAAGCAAGACTTTTAAGCGCTCTTTTATCTGCACATAAAAACACATTAGCCGTAACATATCAGAGACAATATAGACTGTGGGAGTTGTTGTGCAACATTCCCCTGCCTAATTTACATACCCCCTGCCTAATCCTTCCCCTCAGACCCCAAAAGCAATGCATGAAAAATTATGACATCTGAACTATAGAAGAATAAATGCCTTTTATATTTCATTATAGAGGCTGTAAATGCTCAAATGAAACATGTCTTCGATGCTGTTTTAGTTTAGTTTACAAGCTAATTGGTTAGCCTACTGACTTTGATTACGCTAGCTGATTAGCTTGCAACTAAGCATAGCACAAACTGATTGCTAGCCTATATGCAACACTACAATCATTTATTTGTATTTGTAGCTGACATTCGTACAAAAAGATAATTGGAAATTCTAATTTATAACAAATATAACATGTTACCTAATTGAATATGAAATTGAATTGAATGAAAAACGGAATAATTCCTTTAAACTCTAAACTGAAACCTTCCTGATTTTATTGTTGATCTGAAATATATAATTGAAATGAAATCTTGACTACAAACGTTTTTTAGTTTTTTGTCTTTCAATTCATATATATATAGGAGCTGTGTGTATTGTGTATATTCCTCTTGCCTTCATAAAAAATAGCTGCGTAACCAAGATGGCTGCCAAGTCAACCGACTTGCTTTAAAGGACTTCATGGCACAGCTGCCTGCCGCTTCCCCACCTCCCACTGTTTACAAAGACAGCTTTAAACCTCTATAATACCGACAGCCTCTAAAGTGTCATCTTTGTAGCATAAATCGCTTTGAGAGGAACAGACAGGAAAATACTGTGCCTGCAGGTAAACCTCAATTGACAGTTTTACTGCAGCAACTATTCTGTATTTTAGTCTACTTCCTCTATTTCAACATCATTGTCAGCTTGAATAACCCCCCTCCAACCCAACCTCGCCTATTCACACAACACAGTACATATTCCTTCAAATAACACAGAGAAGACGAGGTAAATGCTAGACTGTGTAATGGGATATTCAACATGTTGGGAGAACAGAATAAGCAGGGAAACTCTTATGAAAAGTAGCTTTTATAAGTTGCTCCGGGCTATGTTCTGTGTTCTAGGATGTTTTCATGCACGTCGCTGGCTGTGAAACCTCAGTTCAGCATTGAGATTTGGGCCTGAAGCATTGTGGGCTGCACACAGGAAGTGATGTGTGGAATCTGTGTAGGTGCCTAATGCGAACACACTGGGTTTGACTGCACAGCCGATAATCGAGCAACATTTCACAAGCAGGGGGAAAAAAAACAAACACGATTTCTATTAGTGCAATAAAGTAGTTGTTTAAGTGAGGCTGATTAAGGCTAAATAAAAATAATTAAAACATAATTAAAGTATAATCAAATAAATAGAATTTGTTTTTCAGCCGCTTGCTTTTGTCTAAGGTTTGATTAATTGACAAAATAATCAACTGTAGCTTTGGAGAGTTATGGCAAAATCAAAGTATTTAAAAAAAATCTCTCCCTGGAGCTGTGCAGAAATCAATGAAAAGCTAATATAGTAAGGATATACCTTTCTTTGAGAAGGCAATCCCAGAATGCACTGCAATGAGGTCAGTGTAAAATTTCTTTAAAAATAAAAATTATCATGTTACCCCTTTTTTGGATTATTAGAGTATTGCTGAGCAACATGGTAACTGTAAATTATTAAATCAGTTATGAGTTGCGTCTTGCAGGCAGAGTGCTGTTTGTGTGGCATATGTGTACCATTCCAAATCAGTCACTTATAAGATTCCATGATAGTGTTTAAGCAAGTGCCAATGCTGGCAGTAGGCAGCTCACTAGGTTTTGGATCGGAGCTGCAGACTCACTGTTTATCTGAATATTGTTAGAACAAGACCAGGCAGGTTCCAAGTTTCACATGCTTAGATTCAGGTAACAGAAAAAAGATCCATATTTAATTAAACTGCACTTGTAAATGAAGTTGCACATTTTATGCTGTCAAGAAAGTAGCAAGTAAGCTAGTTGTTTAGAGACGGCTGCAATGCGTGTTTTACTTATTAGCTGAAGGACAATGAGGGTACTAACTATCTGCAAAGTGATGCCACCCTAACAAGGGTAGCTAGTCATCATTAATTACACAGTTATACAAAGTGCAGCATATGCGCTATTTTGTTTTTCATGCATTTGAATAAATTGGAAAATGGTTTATGTTTGATGTTCAGAAATTGTTGCGAGTTAAATACTTCCAGCACTTGTTTTGCAGTACAGATCCCAGAAGGGAAATTCAAAGTTTTTTCCTTCTTTTTTAGAGTCTAAATTGGGCATTATGTAGGTGCTTGTAAGAGGGGGAAAAAATCACTTGCAAGGTATCACAACAGTTTGGAAACAAGTAACGGGTTTCTGAACACAATACAAATGGGAAAACTACAGAGTTGTACTGCATTTCCTTTTTCCTTTCCTGCATAACACGAGCTCCTATTTGTGTTGTCTGAGGGGGGCACAGACTCAAGAGAGAGGTGATTATAACGGTAACGTTCGGCGAAGTCCTCGGTGAAACACAGCTGCGACCCCAATGAGAAAAGCCGCATCATTGGTTTATCATTAATTGAATGACTAATAACAAGATTAGACAGACTCTATTAGGAAACTCTGCACACATGTTGCTGCTAATTACCGTGTTAATATCATTCTCTAAGCAGCACAGTGTTGGCCTTGGCTTTTCTGGATGACAAATTGCCCTGCGTTACTTTGTTTCCCCCGGCTCTCGCTTTGCCTCATTTTTCTTTAACTTTAACAAAATTAAAGTACTTTTGAAGTCTTTGAATGTTGTTTTCTTCACAGTTCTCACAAAGATACACAGAAATGAAAGAGGATGGCGATCAACAAGTACTGTAAAAAAATTAAATAAATAAAATTAAAGCCATTTCATTGTTTTTCAGCATGTGGGCTTTTGACTCACAGATACAACGAAATGTGAATTACTTTACATAAAGGGCCTGTTTATACTGTCACTTTGTGTATTTTGAATTGGATCGCGGTCTGATTAGGTCCTTTTGGCCATTTGAAAAAGTGAAATGTGTAGTTAATAGGAATTTATTGGCTGAAAGTGAGATTTTACTATTAAAGAAAAAAACTAATTTGACTAAACATAGAAAAGTAGTGAAAGTAAGAAAGTTAAAGGTCTCCAACATGCTGCCTTGATGTTTTATTATTTATAATTGTCTCAATATTTATGTATTAATGCTCCGGCGAGGCCAGAGATCAAGCATGTTTAGCAGGGTTAGATGTGTTGAAAGAGAAGGTGAGTGTGTGGGGGGGAGGGGGGCACTATACTTAGAGACACTATTCAGCAAACACCTCTGGCAAGGAAAGTAAAGAGTTAGCGTGGCATGCATGCAATCCATCTGGGGAATGGCGGGGCTTTAAAAGACAGCATTCAGTGGCTGAGAGCGTTCCTGAGCTTCAGGCAGCTTCCATCCTGTTTATGATTTCACAAGCATGGAACTCATTATACATCCTCTATGCGCTCTGATCCGTGCTCAGTGCTCCAAAACTCTGCTAAAATCCCCAGAAAGAAGGCAATTTGTTTTCCACACAGGGACGGGAGGGAGTTGCTTCCTCTGTTTACACCCCGTGAATGTGCTGAAGAGCACCTGACATCATAGCGGGCACAGCCACAAAGTTCAGTTGTGGTCAAAAGCAAGTTACCATGAAATCAGAACTGACACTACTGTATTTACTATCTAAATCCACGTTCAGGGTCTTCATTGCAGGTTTTTCAAAAGAATAACATTTTTTTGAAATGTAATAACTTGTTTGGGTTATTAGATAAAATAAAATAAAAACCATGCTGTCAAAAAATGAATGACACAGGGAGCTGTAAAGCAAGACTAATCACTGAATCTAAAGGCTAAATTAACAAATGCTAAACTAACTAAAAGCTTTATTAAGAAAATTGCTCTAATGTCTGTTTGTATTTGCATGTCTGTCTGTCTGTCTATTTTTTGTCTGTCTTATAAGTGCTCTATTACATTAGCTGGTTGACATAGTAACTACTGTAAGTTAACTCCTTACCAGCAGATGGAGCACACAAGTTTCTTTGTGAAGGGAGAAATTACAATTTTCTTAACCGTTCCTGTAGCAACAGTGTCTCATCTCTGTCTCTCTCTCTCTCTCGCTCTTTCTCCCCCTACCCCCACCCCCTGTATTGACCCTGAGAGAAACCTATTGTACACCTATAAAAAACAAATGCAGCCAGGCCTGTATCAGCAGTCCACGTAACTGTATTACTTACATCCGGAGAGAAGATGCGATATGTTGCTTTGCTGACAGAGCACAGTGACTGAAATACATGATGGAAGCTTTTAGGTCTCTGATCCAGCTGCACCATCACCACAAAACCTGGATTGCAAAAATACACAAACTTATATTTCAGCAAAGTGGAACAGGCAGAGAAAGAGGATTCCCTCGTATTTAATAAAGAAGCTGGCTTTTCATAAGACCCTTAATCATTTACAAAACACTGATTTTAAATGCCACCTGCGCAAGTCTGCAAATCCTCAAACTCTTAATAAATCCACTTTAACATGAGAGTCACGCCACAGCTGCAATTGATATTGTAGTTTATAATGTTTACAATCCCACTGATAATTCACTACTTAAGCGCTGACTTGGCTTAAGACTGTGGATTTGTGTTTATAAAATACAAAACCGCCTTTTGCCATTTTTGTCTAAATGTTCCAGTTTTGGATCTAAACTTTAATACCTCTTTAACATAAAGGCCAAATTATGTAAAATACTAGACAATTAGAAATTAATATTATGTTTTTGTGAAGAGACCCTTTTACTTTACACTCAAAAACATGCCTGTTGTTTTTAGATTTGAACAGTTGGTTTGTTATTTCCAAAACAAATTCTCTTTTAAAGCTATTCAGATTCAGAACATTGTAGAAAATGTATACTAACAAAAAGGTTCCATGGTACCATGGTACCAAGGTTCCATTTCTTGGACATACTGTACTATGGTAATAACAAGTATCAGTGCCAGTGAATACCATGGTATACCAGTACCATGGTAATACAATCTGATACCATCATTGTTATACCTTTCTTCATATGTTGTTTATCACACCCGTAGCACTGTAATGTATCCATTGTATTTTAATATAGGACATCTATATGAATGCGTTAGTTTGATCAAATACAAATTAGAACCACTTGTCATGCTGAAAGGGAATTAAACTAGATACTCTGCAGGCAAACAGGGGTTTACAAGTTAGTGTGGTCTATGACAGCAACAACATATTAAATATACTGCAAGACAATACTTCCTCAGCTCTGAGGTCAGACAGACTCATACTGGAAGCATTTGTCTAGTTGAGATGATGGAAATGTGTAAAACTCAATGTTTCATCACTATTACATGTCTTTATGATGTGAAGGCAATTGGCATTTTACACCATAAAGGAAAAAAACCTTTTTATCATTTATTCTATGTCTTCTTTTTCCAAACATCACTACAGCTGCAATATCCTAGAGTTTACTCCAGGGTACTTCAGAGTCAAGGTACAAAAGGTAATATTTCTTTCTTCAGTAATAAGTCTACAGAGACAAACAAATTATATACTACAGAAGGAAGGAGAACGGAAGGGAAAGAAAATAAATAAAAAGGTGGACACTTAATGGAAGGAATGAATGACACTGAAATGAATAAAGGAAGAACATTGTCAGGAAGAAAACGAAAGATGCAATGACACGGAAAGAACGAAGGAAGGGCATTTAAAGGAAGGAAAAAGACATTGTTCATTTGTTTCATTTCATCTCCTTCCCTTTATCTTTCTTCTCAAAGTCAATTATATCAGTTAATCACAAAGTGCATGCTGGTTGTCTGGTGAACTTTAAACCTGAAGGATCCACCTCAGAACTGACAGCAGTTCTGGCCAATGGCTCTCCAGACAGCTCTTCCTGTCTTCTCTTTGTCAGGGAAAAGAAGGCAAAGCGGTGCTGATCATCTGACTGTGTTTTAATTATCCCTCCCTTGAGCACTGCCTAACATGACAGTGCTGGCAGTGAGTAAACAACTAGCTTTGGACATACAGTAAAATATTAGCACGTCTTGCCTCAAGCTACTCTTTCATTCTCCCCACGCCAGTAACCATGATAAATGCAACCATTAGGACATTAATAGAACGTTTGGAATGCTTTCCATCTCCATAAGATAATTGACCTGGTCTGCGATGCAAAGGTCAGATGGAATCAATGCACGAATGCATTATTAATCAGAGTCTTCGGTTTGTTTAAAAAGAATTAAATGACCTTTATGCAACATCAAATTGATCATCACAGTATGAGCTGCCATGTTAGGATAAATAGACCTCAAACTTTAGTGGGAACCTTGAGGGATAACTGGCCTTTGACCTCCTGTAACAACCGATATTCCACTGGAGGGGCAGTTTAGCAGATATCCACCATGAGAAAGGTTTTGCTGTGACAAATATTGCCATGGTCATCAGGGTGCTGTGGTGTAGTGGTGTAGTTAAAAAACCTGGCTGGTCACTGAACAGTTGCAGGTTTGAGTCTCGGGGCATCACATCATTGTGCTTCGTGACAATTAACCGAGGGTGTCCCTGTGTACTGTAGGTGACTTCAGATAAAATCATCTGTTAAATGACTACTTACTATCTTGCTATTTTAAAAGTAATTTTATCAAATTATAAAAAGAAATCATCAAACTATTTAAAATGTGAACAGGCTCTTAGTGTGGCATGTGTGTATAAATTACATTAAAATAGTGTTTTCTGTATTTGAGATGGGCTGTTTGAGGAACTTGTGGGGGGAAATATCTCCCTGACCCTCATGAAACATGTTAAATCTCAGCACTGCTCTGGCATTTATTACATTTTCTTGCAGGAGAATCATCCTGACTTCACACTGCTACCGAAAGCAAATCTGGATATAGGCATGAAATCTACAAGGCAGCGTCAAATATATATGTTCTTATGGAGAATATTTAAGGCAAGAATCTTTTTGATGCTCTTAGTGCTTGAAGTGGGAAATTACTAGTAGGTATGCAAATTATTTTTTTATACTGGCAGTTAATAATAAAACACATGGCAGTATGAAATAGCACGGCACACAGAAAAAAAATTATAAAAAGTCATGTGACTATGAATAAAAAGATTTTATTAAAAACAGTAATATATGTACTTACATTAAGGTAACGTATATCAGATTTGCATATGCTACTATGGTAAACTAAATCTTTTTTTGAAAATGTATTAAGATATTTTTGTATAGCTGTACTGTGGAGACATGTAAAGATGTGCCATATCATACAGCCATACTGCTACATATTATATACATACATAGTTATTGTTTTACATTTATGTGTTGTCACATCATACAGCCCTACTGCTACATATTATATCCATACATATTTAGTTATTGTTTTACATTTATGTGTTATGCCATATCATACAGCCCTACTGCTACATATTATATCCATACATATTTAGTTATTGTTTTACATTTATGGCAGAAAACGATTAATGCTATTGCAGATTTAACAGGTCTGAATGTGTTATTCTCAGCACACACATCCAAAGGGACACTCGGTAGTAGTTTTGCTATAAAGCGAGTATAAGCTGTATCTGGAAATCCCTTTACAATCTTTCATTTCAAACCAAATCAGCCATGGAAGCACAAACAAGAGAATAACACAATAATGCAATGCATGTCGTTGTCTCAGACTTAGAGGAAATGGCCCAGAATCCTGACCACCATCTGAAGATCAGCCCCGTCACACAGGAGCAAAGCAACAAACGCTTTCTATCTGAATGAAAATCAGCCCTCTGCTTTTATTGCAAAGGAGCCCTCGGGGACATGTGAATGTTAGTGTTTCATTTGAGTGCTTTCCTCCATTTTCATTCTTCTGTTGCCTGTTGCAACTCTCTCAGATGCAATGAGATTCTGCTTTCGAATCGGAGCATTGCAATGAATGCAAATGCAAATGTAAAGACATCCCGTGAAATGCAAATGAAAACAAATAAAACATTAAAAATAATGTTGCATTTATCAGACATGTTGAACTTAGTAAGACACTTTAATATAACTATCATGTTTGGTCACACTTTATGTAACTGATATTTAATATACACATTAAATCTGTATTTTTATTTTAAAATACTTTTAACTATACCACTTTAATTTGCAGACAACCGTAAGCCATTACATGGTTGTATTCCCTTGAAATTTCCCTAAAAATTTGCTCTCTTCTGCTATTAAAAGTTGTTTGTTTGAGCATCAAACGGATACAACAACATTGGCTCAACCAATGGCATGAATTTGGGGCGGGGCTATTTGTTTGTCTGTCTGATTTAATATAGGGGAGTGTTCAGGATTTAACTTGGCATTCAACAGTCATGTGTGACAATAAAAAATAAATAAATCAATAGCTGTTCATTGTATTAATCAGTGCCAATACTGCACCCAATACATATAGAAAGCGATAAGTCACACAAAGCCTGTTTAATTTCTCTTCAGGGTCAAGAAATTTCAACGTCACCATGTAGCTTCATAAGCAGCTTGTTTTTAAGCATGTTCTATTTATCAACACACAGCATAAGCAATGTAGACAAATTAACCCAGCAGATTCTTATAACCTCTGTTAAAATACATGTAAATAAGTATAGAGCCACTTTCTTCAGTACGTAGACTAACTACACTTTTATTATAAAGCTCTGTACAAGTAAATGATTACTCAACGGAAAAATCAATAGATAAATACATTATACATTAGTTGTGTATAGACTGATGTTTCACTCAATTTTAGTTTCATTGTGATGATGGCATTAGAACGACCGGTACCTGCAGTAGACGAGAAAATATTCGGGAACTACACACATTACTGATGGATAAATCTCTCTGATGTATGACTGGAACTCCCCCCTGACCTGCTTTAGTTTTCCAGTTCTGAAAGATTCTGAATTTATCCCTTCAGCGAACAATTGCCATCCAGCAGAAGTCGGCGAATGAAAAATGTGCTTAAGGTTCAGCGCCTGCAGAGTATGCCGTGCCAGGTGGGGAAGGTCTAAACCAGCCTGCTCGCGTGTGGCCGACCCCTGTTTATGGAAAATAAATGAGACTGACACCGTCCTCCAGCCAAATCAAACATTCTTCCGCAAAGTCCCTTTAAGGTGCCACATGGAGAGCCGTCCAAGGTGGAACAAGCCGGGAAAGGAAGCCATCTGTGTAGAAACCCAAAGGCTCTCAAGTGATAAATGAATCAGTCATGTAAACCAGGTCTAGGTTTTGCATTTTCACACTTGATCTGCACATACGCAATTCTGCGGAGGCTTTCGAGATGAATTGATTGCCCAAAGTGTATAGAAATGCGATGCAAGAGATCTCCGTGCTCCGAGGTGAGGTCTCCAGTCTTTACACAGCATCCCAGCAACCAGCGAGATGAATTAAAGCATTCTGGGAATTACATTGGAGGACTCCGCTCTGCAGTTCCCGACCAGCGGAATCAATTTTCAGATTGCCTTGTCCACTCCATTGAGGCCCCAGGCTGCTTTCTTGAGTTTTAGTGAAGTCACAGCCTGATTGAGTAATCCCTCAATTTTTTTTCTCTCGACTCTTGTGGACTCCTGCTCAACACAGGCAAACCTCATTTCACAAGTGACCTTTACTCATTGTCAAACTAACACATGCAGTGGAAGGTCTGAACTCACCATCGCCCCTTTAAGCTGTACAGGGTCTTGATACTTTATTTGATGTAAGGATTAAGAGGATTAGTCTTAAAGTCAACGGAAAAATAAAAATGAGTCTATTGTCTTAACTGACATTTCTGGTCTTTTATTTTAGGACTTTTTTGGAGCACACCGTCTTCAAATGCATTGTTTACTTTTTTACAAGGTTTACAGATAAATAAATGAATAATATTTAGAAAAACACGTTTAACTGTATGTACAATCAAATGAAATGAAGACTCCAGTCATATCAGTACCCTAATTAAAGCTGTATCATTTTATATATTGTATAGTGGGACGCCTTTGACATGTTGAGATCACATGACCAGATTCTTCTATCTTTTAATGTTTTTTGGACATTGGCATAAATGTATTACTATTATTTCTTCAGAGACATTAGTAACCTAACGCGTTTGCTTTTGCATGATTCATCCACACAGCTAGGTGTCAGTAAGTCAAAGAAAAAAAAATACTGACTGCGTCTTTAAATATGCAAGACAGAAGGAGCCTGAAACATACTGTAGCTGTAGACTAACAGACTGTTAAGACTTCCTGTAGGAAATCTGTGCATTTCCTCACACAATGAAAATATTAGCGCTGTGTAGCTCTTCTACACCATATGTCGCTGAGCGGGCATATTTAAGGATTGCTGAGACTTTGTGCATTATGGCACATTTCTAAGTGATATATAATTTTTCTCTCCTTTATCTTCCCTTTAGCGCCTGAGGTATTTAATGCAGTGATCAAAGTGATACTGGAAATGGCCTGCAGGCAGCCATGGGCAGGGTGGTGACACTGAACTGAGAGAGACAGATTGACAGAGAGAGAGTATTAAAGACAGATAGAGATTCAGTCACTGAGGAAAAAATGAGAGATAGACGGAAAGGTGGAAGTGAAGGTGCTGCCGGGTTCTGTGTCCCACGGGAGCGCCGGCAAATCTTTTAACAGCAGCTGGGAAACTTCCTGGACAGCTGATGCAGAAGATATTTGGAGACGGGGGATGGTTGACAATATTCATTCTCTGCTTAAAGTCTCTTGTGGACCAAACCTTAAAATAACCCAGCTTGGTGCGTATGAAAGTTGTGACTGTAAATATGAAACATTCAATGTTGCAAAAATTTAAATAGATTTTATGTAGTGAATTCTGATTCAAGTTGTTGTTAGCAAAAACAAAAATATTTTGACAGAATACATTGCAAGCGACATATACATTGTAAATATTTTAATGTGTTAATAGATTTTTGGCCAGTGAGAGATTTTCTGGGGACTCTTAAAGTGTAAAATAGACCAGTAGCGTGACTTTGAGGTGGGGCTATCTGTTCTTAACCAGTAGCAGGTGGTGGGTGTGTCCAGGTAAGGCGTTTGAAAACAACCATTAAATCTTGTTTGGCATTAAATCTAGTTGCATAGAAACTACACACATTAGCTTTTGTCTGGTTAGCTTATTGTGCCCTCTACTTGTGCTAATAGCACTTATACTCCCCACAGAACATTATCACTTTAGCAAATGTGTAATATATAAATAATAAGATAGTTGCTTTCAAATATTGCTACACATGTACTTCCAAATGCAATGTATTCCTTAATTAAACTTATACTCGTTAAATTTCGATTAAAATTATTCACAATTAAAAAAAAACATTTAAAACTTCTATTAATGAAGTATGCTTCTATTATTATTACTGTCACATGGACAGGTGACAAGTGTTCATCTATGTAATTTGTCTGCATCTATGCAGGCAAATTCAGATGCCTCTTTCACCTAGTGTTTTAAAATTACGACATTGACATTACTATATAACTCAAAATCTAATGTGATGCAACCTTCTCTTAATATCTACATAATCTAGACAAACTACACAGAAAAATATCACAAGAAATATTTTAGCCATTTTACTTACTTGAATGCTGATTTATCCAGTAAAACAAGACGATGTGCTTCAAGGCAAGTCCACAGGTCGTG
>JAZGTI010006185.1:3351-23889 GCA_036877585.1 Botia kubotai | reverse complement strand
CAGTTGTGCCTCATATTGATTAAATTAGTGATGTTTTAAGCAGTCGTTTGGGATGCTGCCACCAGGCAGGTTTGGTGTGTGTGTTCTGTTTAGAAGTGTGTGTGACGCGAAATATGTGAGGCCTGAGCTTTGTGAAGCCTCATCATGTGATTTAAAGTAACAAAAATTATTGTACAATTTAAACACTGGTGCTAAAATACCATTTCGTCCTTTTCCCTGATTTATGTTCTGTTACCTTTTAACAAAGCTTTTTAGTTTTTGTTTAGACGGTTGTTTAATTTGGTTACATTGTTCCAATAAAAATGCCATTTAAAGTCATTATTTTGACTTGGTAGTTATTCAGACTGGTAGTTGCAACCAGCTTTAGTGTTGTGACGTAATTCAGTGAAACAGAAAAGTTGAGGGCGTGGCTTGTTTCCGTTTGGAATTCATTGGCTCTAGAAAAGTAGGCGTAACAAAGCTATCAGCAGACTACCATTGGAGGGGAGTGGCTTTGGCTCCGCCTAAGCCGTCAGACTGACATCACCAGAGAGGGTTTGCCATTCCTGAGTGAAAGTATTTTTTTCAGATTTTGATTAAAGATTCACGGTGACTAAACCCCACTAGCCCTCTGCCATAAGCCTATGCTAGTAACGTTGTTGAGATCAATGTATCTGCAGAAGGGCTCTTTGCCCCTCCCACTCCATGTGTGAGCTTTAAAATCCCATAGACTGTTTGAGAAACTGCTGGACATGTTCGTTTTACTCCGTCTTCCTCATTCCTGCACGATTAGGTGATTTTTGCAGCGCGTGAATAGAATCTTGAAGAAGTCAACAAAATTCCTCTAATCATATGAATCAATTCCGATTCAATAGGGCATTGTGCTCTGATGTCATTTCCTCAGATGCTTTGCTTCACTTAGAAATGAAAGTCCCGTCATTTACTCGCCCTCATGTCATTCGAAACCCATGCCTTGCTTTCCCTTGCAGAACACCAATGATTCCATTTTTCAGAGTCCCTACATAGTGTTTAACAGAAACAGAGAGAGGAACAGAGAGAGGAACAGAGGTCCATTTCAGTTAACAAAATCTGTCTGTTTGAAAACGACTACAGCATCGGCATACCACACATTTATATAGATGTGTGGTATGCCCATATACATTCATTATAGTTAATGAATGTATATGCTTTGACAATATATGAAAATTAATAGAATTTGACGTACTCAAACATTCTACATTTTGGTATGACTGCCGTTTCATTCATTTTTCTGTATGTAAGTGTCATCTTTATAATTGCATTGTAACGGTTGTTTCTCCTGCTTTACATAAGTTAAAATGTAAAAATCAAGCATAGAATGACAGAATATCAAGTTGACAGAATATCAAGTAACGTTCAATTCTTTTGTTTTACACCATGTTGTAATTTACGGTTTTTAGAAGCATGATCTACACGTAATATAAAGTTTCAAATCGATATTTTGTTAATGATTAAGTGTTCAAAAAAATCCAAAAAATACATTATGTAGTTCAACTGAAGACTTTTAGAAAAATAAAATCATAAATTCTGGGCACACCCAAGACTGAAATGATCTACCAAACAAACACTAAATTTAGTGGTTAATCATTTTAAACGGAACTGCAGAAATTTGTGGAATAGAGAGAGAAAACGAAAGTATACTAATACAGGGGGCGCTTTGCAAATACTTCTCTGTAATGATAAATGAAAATAAAACTACATCTGTAGGAAAACAATGTGTGTATTGTTATATATTGTCAGAACTGGACGTGCGTGTCATTCAGTGTAAATGCTGCCATGCGAGTTTCCGGCAGCACTGTTTTGATGTATGATTCTTGATGAATCATCTCTGCTCGGCCTTTTGTGGTGGCAACAAGAAAAAATGCTTTTCAATACCTAATTGTTGTCAAAAGTGAAGATGGCAGTCCACTATTTAAAATGTGTATGCTATAGAACAGGCCTGTTTGCAATGTATTAGTTTTGGAAAATGCAATCTTGGCATGTGATAAAATGAACTGTCTGCTTTCCATGCATGTGCATAAACTTGCTTTATTTACAGCACAATTTCTCTTATTTTACCTCAATATGATTCCGCAGTCACTGATGTCATGCTGTGAAAATGTCAAGTACCTACTCAAGCAAGATTTATTTACCCCCCTCTTTTTATTATAATTAAATTGCGTGTCTAACCTGGCATTTATGTTTAGGTAGAATGGATGTTCGTTGCTGTTGTTCGTGTGTGTCAATGTTGCGGCTTTCATGTATGGTTAAAATCTTGGTGTGATGGTGTAGCTTTGGGTGTGTGTGTGTGTTTCTGTGTGACCAGGCCCGGGAAAGCTCAGCCAGAGCTGGATTTTACCCGTGTGGACGCACAGAATGTGTAGATCAACTCCACTCCCCCTTCCCCTCACACCTCCTTCCTCTTTCACCCGATTGAAGAAAACCTAGTCCTATTGGCCCGTAGTCGAAGACTGACTGGTTATGTAGCCAATAGGAGCAGATGCCCAATGGCTGCTGGGAATTCCATAGTAGTGCATGTGCCAGCCAATAGGAAGGCTTAGAAAAAAAGGAAGTGATGGTGGGTGGGGGTTGTGAGCGTTAGTATGCATGACGGTGTGTGTGTGTGTGAGTGTGTGTGTGTGTTTGAACATGGGTGAAGGGAAACCTAATGGCTTTTAGTGTTCTCTGCCTGCATGGCTTCATCAGAGAAAAGTGATGGAAACTCAGAACAACTGAACAACTGAATGTGGCATTAAACACTATTTCGTTTTTTCTTTTTTGTGTGTGTTTAATGTATTTTTAAAATAAACAAACGTTTTTCTAAAATTAAGTTGTTTTGGCATTGCTTAAACTACATTTGTGACCCTCGGTCAAGAACCATATCTTCTGGAGTTCAACAGTCTTGGCCAGCTATTTGCACTGCTTTATACCTTCCTTAACCAACAATTCATTGCATTTTATTTTAATATTAGTATGACCATTTTACTGAAGTTCGGCCACCTCTACCACAATACCTGCTCTCCTGATCCATTGATTTTCTACAAAACCCTAAAGTTACTCGTGCTTGTTTTCCCCAACAGGTTCTGGATGGATTGTTAGCACAGTATGGCACGGTGGAAAGCTGCGAGCAAGGTATGATGCGTGCTTTGCTTCCCTTGTAGCCTGTTTTATTAAAAGCATTATTTATTCTCATTCTTTTATTCCTCCTTGTTCTTTTCTCCTCACGCTATCGTCAGTCAACACAGACACGGAGACTGCCGTCGTCAACGTACGATACGCTGCGAAAGACCAAGCCAGAGAGTGAGTACCATCTGCCTCTCATTCGGCCCACTCAGTCACCCCCGGAGTCTCCCTGTCCCATGTCTCACAGCCAATAGTGAAACTGTTAGTTCCACACGCAATGCCATTGGGGATTTATTCAGCAATTATAATAACTCATTCAGTGCCACCTACTGTTTGATGAGAAGAACTGCACAGCAGTCATGGGGAAGCCCCTGGTAAATGAATGGGAAGACTCGGATAAAGGAATCTTCGGCGATTGTGTGCACACAATAGGCGCTCCTGTTAGCATCCGCTAGTGGATGACTGTGGAAAATTTGGTGGGCTTTAAAAGGGTCCGGCAATCCGTCACGTCTAAGTGTCATGCTCTAGCCCCTCCCCACCCCATCAGTTTCGGTTCATTTTAACATGTTGCTTGTTTGAGGGGTCGGGCACAAACCCTGTGTTCATGCCCCTTGCCTGGAATATTGTTCAGTGTTGTCAACACTTGATTTTGGTTCTTTTCAAGGAATTTTAGATTGTTTTTGGGAACTGTGCTTTATCATTTATTAAGCATCTCCGCATTTTAAATGAAGAATTCAGTGTTTTGCAGTTAATGCTACTCGTGTTGAGACATGCATGTACAAACGTAACTTGAGGGTCTGTGAGAGTCTTTGTGTCTTGTCAGTTTTCACTCCAAGCTTAGAGAATTATTGTTCATTTGTCTTCAATGGTTTTTGTCATTTTCTTGAACTAAAATGTAACTTTAAAAGAATCATAATTTGCCAACGTTAAAAGTTTGTGATAGTTTCTTATGTCTCCCGTCTGTCTGTCACTTTCAGAGCGTTGGACAAATTAAATGGCTTCCTCATGGAGAACTACGCACTAAAGGTTTCCTATATCCCAGACGAGACTGCTGCAGCCGACCCGCCCGCCGTGAGCGGCAGGAGAGGTTTTAACCAGCGCGGTCCCCCTCGCCAAGGTTCCCCCAATCTGGGCGCGAGACCGAAACTGCAGTCAGACGTGCCTCTGCGCATGCTGGTTCCCACGCAGTTTGTGGGGGCTATTATTGGCAAGGAAGGTGCCACAATCCGCAACATAACCAAGCAAACTCACTCAAAGTAAGAATATTTTGTATGCGTAGTTTTAGACAGACTTGGGTTGTTTATGGTTACATAGTGAAAGCAGAACTGCGAGTGAAATGCCTGCTTTTACTGCATTAAGCGTGCTGAACTCAGCAGAATTGCATGGAAAATGCCAATCTGATCTTGCGTGAAATGTATATTACGAGGTGGCAATTTCATATGAATTCATTGTTATTCGTTAAACATGCGATTTTTAGAAAAAAGCAAGCATTAAGGTCGAAACCCTAACCCTTTACTGGGGCGTAAGCAGGTCGTATGAAAACATAAAATGAGATTTTAGCAATCTGATGGCAAATTTGTACAGTGTAAAACTGTAAAACATTTAAAATACGAATTGCCATGAGATTGGGGAATATGCAGCGTAAACTCGATTAGCTGCAATATTTTACTTTGTTTTTATGTAACTTTGCTTGTTTACTTAAAGGGGCAGGGGGATGAAATCTGTCAGTCTTGTAGATTTTAAACAGGAAGGAGGTTAAAGCAGTGTTCCGCATCGGACGAAAATGCAGAAGTTCAAAAACTCAACAGAATGTCAAATATTATGCCTGTGGTATCATTAAAAACACAAGAAATGCTTTACAGACCCTGTGGACATGTATGCAGTTGTTGTTTTTGAGGAATGGAAACTCCCTCGGTCTCAGGGAGTCTGGGTTCTGCTCAAACCGGTCTAACTTGTTACATGTTCACGTGTGTGCCTGCAGGATTGATATCCACCGCAAGGAGAACGCAGGAGCAGCAGAAAAGCCCATCACTGTTCACTCCACACCAGAGGGCTGCAGCTCTGCCTGCCGCAGCATCATGGAGATCATGCAGAAAGAGGCCATCGACACCAAGATGTGCGAGGACACGCAAATGCTGTACAGCTCATTACTAATCCATCCTTCATACTGCACCGTTATGCCAAGAGTTTTGCGCTCTCAGTTGCATGTTTATACACACCATGATCTCTCTCTTACAGCACTGAAGAAATTCCCCTGAAGATCTTGGCTCATAATAATTTTGTGGGTCGTCTGATTGGGAAAGAAGGGCGCAACTTGAAGAAGATCGAGCAGGACACTGACACGAAGATCACAATCTCACCGTAAGCAGTTTTAAATGAAATGTCGGCACCCGTTAAAACTGCTTTTATAGCATGTGTGTTGTGCGACGACGTGCTAACTTGCCGCATCACTTCCTGTAATGTGATTATTAAGCGTTACCATCAATATATTTTGTGTGAATTATGTAATTATATGAGGGCCCTGAAAAGTTTATTTTCTGGGGGTTTGTTTTCAAACCATTTTCTCAATAAGATCTTCACCTTACAATATTTATTTTGAGCATAGAAAGTAGATCAGACCACACGTGTTCCGCGTACACGGGTTACTGAGCATTTGTCTAGCATGTATTCAATTTAAACGTAATATTGGATACGGAATAAACGTAGTAGTTGCCATTTTGAAATCTAGTCCCATTTATCTTACCTCCTTTTTTTAAAAAAAACCCCACTTATTTTCGTCCCTTCTTAGCCTGCAGGATCTGACCCTGTATAACCCTGAGAGAACCATTACTGTTAAAGGCACGTTAGACGCTTGCGCGAAAGCCGAGGAGGAAATAATGAAGAAGATTCGTGAGTCCTACGAAAACGATGTCGCTGCCATGCATGTGAGTTCTGTAGTCGGCTCAAGTTCAGCCTAATCTACAGCTTGTAGTGTCAATTACAAAACAATCATTTCTTTGTCTTTCTTTGATTGTCTGTCCTCTTGTGTTTTTCTAGCTGCAATCTAACTTGATTCCTGGGCTGAATCTAAATGCGTTGGGGATTTTTCCTGGAGCAGCAAGTGGAGGGATGTCATCCCCTGTGGTTCCAGGACCTCCAGCTGGGGCTCAGGCTGCCTATCAGTCATTTGGGGTAACAAAATTAGATTATATTGCGTGTACGATTTTGTGCTTTGAGTAGTTGGTGTTAAAGACACTATGAAGTCAAGTCTCTGGGAATTGAGCTCAAAAATATTGATGATTTGTGTCGCACTTGCGCATTTTGTTCAGTAAAATAATCCCTGGAATGAAAATGTCCCCTTAAAATACAACCTACTCCTGACTGACAATAGCCAGTAGCAAATTGTTCATTAAAAAGGGGGTGGGGTCGGTGGGCGTGGCCTTTTTCCTGTTTCAACGAAGTACACCAGCACAGGAAAACTTCACTCATGGGGGCTTTGTATTACATTGGCTAGACATGAAAAAGGTGTCTACAGGATGTAGGGTTGTGTGAGAGAGAGAGAGTGTGTGTGTGTTAATGTGTGTGTTTCTCCCGTAGTGCAGCATATTTGGGGGCGATGTGCCATTTTTGGCCTCTACGCTCTCCTCCAGCAGCAGCCCAGCCCTGTCTGTAAGTTTTTATTACCCACCATGCATTGCATGGCTTGGCTGCTCGCTACTGGATTGGCTGAAGAGACAAACTTTAGCTCCCTGATTAGTCTCTGTCTAGGAGGCGTGACTCAGCCCCTTCCATGGCTAACAAAGTTGCTGAAATGCTGCGTTTAACACGCAATGTGTAACTGTTTACATGTGGTGCTGTGAGTTTTGAATGGTGGGGGATGAATTTTGTCAGTGAGCGAGAAAAGGCATGAATAACATGGACTAACATTATAAACTAGGATGAAATCCACAGGGGTGTCTGTCATGTATGTTTTCTTGCCTTATTTTTCACAATTTCCTCTTTAAACAGGCAGCGTTTCGATATCTGTATACATGTTTAGTTGTGTTAACACTTTCTGATGTCACATTTGTTGCGAAATCTGCAGATCTCAGAACTCCACTTCCTTCCCAAGCAGTGACCTCTTCAGACTGTCAAGGAAAATTAGTTTCCACCTGCTATGACTGCGAGCCAATGGTTTGAAGTTAAAGCAGCAGGCTACAAGTCAAACTGACACCTAGTTATCGACAATGTTTAAAAGGGTCCCCCGAGGACACATGCTGTGGGGAATTCCCTGGATGTAGCTCGAGGTCATTTTGTGATGTGTGTGTTTGAGAGTTACTCATAAGTTTATATTTGTGTCAGCAGGGACAGGTGGAGTCAGAAACTGTGCATCTCTTTATTCCTGCACTGGCGGTTGGTGCTATTATTGGCAAGCAAGGCCAGCACATCAAACAGCTTAGTCGTTTTGCTGGTGCATCAATTAAAGTAAGTGTTGGACAAGATACATTTGAAAGATTCATTATCTATCTGTCTATCTATCTGTCTATCTGTCTCTCTCTTCACTAGAATGCACAGGATTATAAAATGTTTGTCTGATTATTGCATTTGGTCCGAATGCAATAAAAGGATGTATTAGCTGTCTGCCAAACTGTGTATTTGTATGTTAACTATATATATTAACATGCAGATTGGAAATATTACGGGCATTTTTATTAGTTGAGAAAATCTAGGTGCGAGTTTAAGAATTGTCTTTCTCCATTTGAAAGATCGCCCCGGCTGACGGAGTAGACGCCAAGCAAAGAATGGTCATTATTACTGGACCACCAGAGGCTCAGTTCAAGGTAAAAACCTTCTCTGCATTTGGATATGAAGATACACGGGCATTTAAATGTGTAACTCGGACAGCCCAGAGAATCAGTGTGTGAATGTGGTCTTCAGGCTCAGGGACGTATCTTTGGAAAATTAAAGGAAGAGAACTTCTTCGGACCGAAGGAAGAGGTTAAATTAGAGGCTCACATAAAAGTGCCATCGTTCGCTGCTGGCCGAGTCATCGGCAAAGGTGGCAAAACGGTAAACATGCACCGCCTCACGCTCCGGTTTGGCGTACAGGCCAGTTTACCTTCTTCGTGTCGTGTTTAAAGCTCTGTGTTTCTGACAGGTAAATGAACTACAGAACTTGACCAGTGCAGAGGTGGTTGTCCCGCGGGATCAGACGCCTGATGAAAATGACCAAGTAATAGTGAAAATCACAGGCCACTTCTATGCAAGCCAGGTGAGCTGCGTTGCACACTGAGAACTCCTTGAAGGGTTCCTCACAGCAATGCTAGAATCACATTTTGTTCTTTAAAGAACCATTTCTTTCAGTTGTCTCAAGAACCTTTTTCACAACAAAGAACCTTTTGTAAAACAAATGTTCTACGGATGTTAAAGGTTCTTTATGAAAACATATAGTCAAAAATGGTTCTTCTGTGGCATCATAAATCATCTTTTTGAGTGTCTGCATGAAGGTAATAGGATAAAAGCTTCTATAGTTCTTTTGTTCCATGTGGGACTTAACAGTGACTTACTGTAGCATGCGGTAGAGATTTTTAAATCGGTGCCATGTTAAACCTTTGCCATCTTTCTCCAACATCTCCAAATGAAGGTTTATTTAGTGCTGATTTTTGCCTTTTGTGCTTGTCAGCTGGCCCAGCGAAAGATCCAGGAGATTATCTCTCAGGTGAGGCGGCAACAGCAGCCCAAGGCCTCGGCCACAGGTCCGCCAGTCGCCCGGAGGAAATAGAGCCACTACGTTTTTTTGAAGACTTAACTGGATACGGGACACACCCATCTCAGGGGTCAGGAAATGTCCTTACACCCCACCCACTTTTATCCCCATTCCTTCTGAAGGTTCAGTGAGATTGTTACACCTACATGCCCCTTTTCCTCACAGTCAAAACACGAGGAAATTCATGAAAATTAGCCTTCAGCCAGTCAGTAACTTACATGGTAACTGTGTGATTCTTAATTGACAGAGATTAAATCGTATTTGATATTTGAGTTCATTTTGAAATATTTGAGTTTGTTGGTGTAAAAGATGTTTTGATGGGAAGGAATGGATGGTGGGGTTTAAGGTCTTTGACTTGAGATGGGAAAGGAATAATGTTTGAAGTGCGTGGTCCTGATATCCATAGTGGCTTTTTATAAATTCTGATGCATTTTATAGATTAATAGATATATATAGATATATATATACATACATGAAATTATGAAAGAAGGTGGAACAACACTGCCACTTATAACTGAGGGAAGTGTTGATTGACGTTGGCCAGGAAGTTAATATGCATTTTTTACTGATCTACCTCAGGCTAGAGTACCTCAGAAAAAAAGAAAATGATATATGAAAAAAATGTTCTGTTCTTTTTTTTTTATTTTGCTTTGTGGTATTTTGTATACTTTATAAAGCTAATAGTTCTTGAACATTTTTATTTTTTTAAGAAAATGTAAAATTTAGTCTGTAGTTAACAAATGAATCCCGGACTCCGCCTTCCGTTTTCCGAGTAACGGAGTGGTTTGATCGCGCACGTGCCCGCGTTGGGTGAAGGTGGAGTTTGGGTGACTTTGCTAGCTACAGATAGGAGAATGAAAAGCGCCTCAGTGTCGCTTAAGAGCCACAACCCTCTGAAAATCGTCAAAGTAATGAGAAATACAATGCCGATCGTGCGGACAGATACGCTAACTGTTTTGGCGGCAACAGAAGTTTCAATTGCATTTCATTACACTTCAGTTAGGGTTGGATGCAAGCAATAGAGGTTGGGGTAACCAAGGTCCCGCTGTAACCTCTTTGACACCCCTCATTCTTAGCGCGACTGGTTGTCTATCATAGTTAAAAATAACGCAATACCGATTGAGGTTAGTTTTTCTTTTCCCATGGTCATTTTTGTTTTCCCTTTTCCAAATAACGCGCTCCGTTTGATCTTGGGACGGGCTCCCACGCCGGGTTGCATAAAACCGAGCTTTACATGCCGAAGATTTTCAGTGTTTAACGTCAGTCAGTGCACGTGGGGGCGGGGCTTCACACTGTTCCGATGCTTTTGCGCTAATAGCTTTAGGTTACAGTAGTCAAGGGCGCGTCTCTAGGCTAACGAGCAGTAACATAGATGGACGCTCAAACGGTTTCATTTATCACTTTTCGTTTATCATTCAAAGTGGAAAAATACAAAAAAATCTATATAATGAACATTAGCAAGAAAAAAATTAGTAAAAAGAAACTGAGAAAAAATACAATATTCCTATGTTTTCATGCAGAATGTAAATATGATTTGATTGTGGTAAATTTGAGTGCATCCAAGCTTCCACACTAGTAAGACCGTTGTCTACCTCAGCTGAGGAGAAGGTGGGTGGCGTCATTTCTACCATCCCACCTCAAATCTCCAGCGCGCGCAGCGATACCTCAAGTCCCTCGCGAACGCTTCCACACTGGGTATGCGCGTTGCGCCTGGCGCTGACCGGAGGGGCACAAGTGATCGTTTGATTTTCTTTCCACACTTCTTACACCGTTTTTGATCTACCTCTTACTAGAAAAGTATTTAAATTAGAGGCATATTGCTATGTGTTAGAATCTATAGGGTCTTGTTTCACCCGCCCCTTTCCTCACAGAAAATTATCTTTTAAAAAATCACGTATGGTTAGACTTTGAAGATGAGTGAGAATTTTCATTTTTTATTTTGTTTTGCCTGCAATTTATTCTCCGCTAACTGATTTGAAACCTCGCCTTATTGCTTTTCTTTCTGCTTCTTGGATTGGTGGTATGAGTTTCTTGTGTTGGACTTTATTTCTTGCATTGGTATTGTATTAAAGGTCAAAATGTTTAATTTCCGATCTGAATAATGGCTAGAAAGGGTTTGTTGTCAAAGGCCTGCTTCATTTCTTGCTTATAAAAAAAAGAGAACAATGAAGTCTTTATTTTGTACTCTTCATGTCTTATGGATGCTGCAGTTTTTTTCTGATTTATTTCACTGGCATCTGATCCAGTTTCATTTCATGGCTGTGTTGTGTGGTGAGTCATGTTTCAGTGGGAATGTGATGTGGAATTCTGGGGTCAGTTCTGGAAAAGTGGTTCGAGTTCAGCATGATAAGCAACATCCCCTCCGACCGTGCTTGTGCGCCCTCACACACCTCCACTTGTCAAATGCCTCTGATACAAAGAAAATAATTAAAAGTCAAGTTGGCTCCTAGCAACCATTGTTTGTGGTTCCTTCTCCTTGTCTGTCTGTCTTTTGCCAGTTTATAACCAGAAATAGTGGCTTAGATGTTTATTAAAATAGTCCAGCACTTACAGTAATAGTTACATTTTAATAACCAATATAATTTCATAATCTACAATAGATTAGTGATGTGTTTCAAAGAAAATCAGATACTATAGAAAGTTACTATTTTAAATACCCGTGTATATTAAGATGTATATGAGATCTTATCAGTAATACAGATTCCCCAAGTCATTCTTAAAGATGTGAATTTCTATTAAACTGGTACTTAATTTCCTGGTAATTAAGTTTATAGTTCTTTAAAACTATAGTTCTTTAAGTTTTAAATTCTCAAAACACCATGTAAGGCAGATTTATCTTATTACTTTGTTCTGTTTGCCAAAAGTATTTATATGAAAGTATATATATATGAAATGAAATTCTACGATGTATAACTCCTAAATGATCAAATAACATTAAAATTACACTTTGCATAGTGTGCATAGAATACATGTTTTCTGTGTTGGGTCAGTTAGTAGTAAGACTGTCATTAAGGTTTTAGTTAAGATTATTATTCAGATTTAATCTCGACCCCAAAAAGTCATTTGTCCCAAATCTAGACAAAAAAACCCTCTAAATATCGCATGTTCTGAAATAATGTTTGTAACCGTTTCTCTAACTAAATTGCTAGTGAAGATTCCAGTGTAATATTACAAGAAATACTGAGATTACTTGTAGCAATCGGTTGCTACAGCAACTCAACCATCAATCTTTAATGGCTTCTCGCTCAACAAATGGCTTCTTTCCTCATTGGCTGGAAACAGAGCAGCTCTTAGTTTGCTCAGATTCCAGCTCTCAGCTCCAGAGTTTCTCTCTTCATCCTCCAACACGGAGCGTCTCACCGGACGATACACCTTATAGCGCCTGAATGAAACGAATATACAAATGTAAAAAACGGGTTTTCCAAACAGGTGAGTATTAAAATGGAGTTACTGAGAGGGATATACTTATAGATCATGATGGCAATAAAGGCAAAGATGGACACGAGAACAGCGCTGGAGGACAGAACCACCTCAGCAGCATGAGAGGATTTGGGAGGACCTTAACAGAGACAAAAAAGTTACAGGATTACATAATTCTGCACCGCAAAATCAAGGGCTTAGAGTTTGGTTTAAAACATATATGTAATAATACATGATAACTTTGTCATTTGGGTCTTGATGATGTAAGTCATGATGTAGGACTTACTCTTGTCAGGGCTGTTGCCAACAGTTACTGAGGTGGTGGTAGCAAGGGCCAAGCCTCCGGGAACTCCCAGTGTGATGTTGACGCAGTAGGTGCCCGGCGTTTGAAAGACGCGCGTCAAACTGACCTCGCAACCTTTACCTGAGGGGACTGCGTCCTCGCAAAGGATGTTGTTGACCACCCGACAGGTGGAGTCAGCCACCACGGTACAGGCCACTGAAGGAACACTGAGGGAACGTATGCGTATGCATATAAATATACATTTATATGTGTATGCATGTCTGGCTTTAGTGCGGTGATCATCTGTGTTGTAAATGTGATGTTTTTGACATGCAGTGTGATAGTAACATGCTGTGAAATGATATAGCTGCGGAGTCTCCAATATTCACTGCAAATCAGAATCACCTGCCCTCTGTGATGCTTTAATCAACACAGTTGATTGTTTATTTAGTGTGTGAAAATCTGTGATCCACACCATTGTTTTCTGAATCTCCTTTTTAAGGGAAATCACCGTCTCCTTTGTACTGGCATGGAGTTTGTGGTTCGTTGTACTATTTATTTTTTACGAGTGTAAAACTGTCTTCTTAAACATGTTTTGTGTAAGATGTATTTGTTTGCGTTTGGCCAGCGTACCTGCCCAAGCATTTCACCACAAAATTGACCGAAGTGTTGGTGACTTTTGCTGCTGACACATTTAAAATCTTACTGGGTAACTCGTCGTACAGAGCTAGCGGAGGTTCTGTCGAAATGCACATAATAAACATTAGTATAATAAGTTTTATATTAACAAACAGCACAAACTACAAGTCAGACAACATTCCCAAGTCGTCTTTACCGGTAATGAAGATCTCGTCCTCAAAGGATCCGTACATGTAGCGGTAACAGTGGGACTCGCTGAAGTGTGTGTGTCTGATCATGGCTGGTGAGATGGACGGGTT
Organism: Botia kubotai; assembly: GCA_036877585.1. Taxonomy (NCBI): domain Eukaryota; kingdom Metazoa; phylum Chordata; class Actinopteri; order Cypriniformes; family Botiidae; genus Botia; species Botia kubotai. The sequence continues at coordinate 10,403 of JAZGTI010006185.1, read as the reverse complement.
ACGGGTTTCTGGTTCAGGAGTTTCTGTAATGCTGGACGTCACACCTGTGTCTGTCTGGAATGGTTCTCTTGTGGGGGCAGCACTGGGGGGAACTTGGGGGGTGTTTGTTGATGAAGGATTGGTTGGAACAGGAGCTAAAAGAGGAGTTCAATATTTTAGGCATTCTTAGATATTAAACTTGCAACAAAAGTCCATCATTTTAAAATCTGGCTTGTTTTTACGGTTTGTTGTGGTGAAAACTGTCATTCTAAAGTCTTATGGTCCTGAAATGAATACACTGTTAAACATCCACACACACTGTGCCTCACCCTTGGTTGTCTCCATTTTGCTGGTGAGCGCATGAGTTCCAGGTGGTTGTGTAGGCATTGCTGTTAATGCAAAAAACTAAAGTGATTCCATCAAAGTAGAATGACTGTATAATGCAGGTTTTTAACCTTTATAGACCCAGTGCTGATTGTTAAGTCTGTTACACTTCTGTAATATATTGTTCTAGACTGATAAAGAGTGTCTGTCTATGTCCACATGTCATATTTAAAAGGTCATTTTAGTTACAAGTCTGCCTTTAAAAGAGAAGATAACTACTGTGTGAAATGTCTGTGTTTATGAAATCACCTGTGGTACGAGCCTGTGTGAATGCCTGTGTGATTATGAGATTACCTGTAGTACGAGCCTGTGTGAATGCCTGTGTTTATGAAATCACCTGTGGTAGGAGCCTGTTTAAAATGCCTGTGTTTATGAGATCACCTGTGGTAGGAGCCTGTGTGATTATGAGATCACCTGTGGTAGGAGCCTGTGTAAATGCCTGTGTTTGTGAGATCACCTGTGGTAGGAGCCTGTGTGATTATGAGATCACCTGTGGTAGGAGCCTGTGTGAATGCCTGTGTTTGTGAGATCACCTGTGGTACGAGGCTGTGTGAATGCCTGTGTTTGTGAGATCACCTGTGTGAATGCCTGTGTTTGTGAGATCACCTGTGGTAGGAGCCCATGTGAAATGCATTGGTGTGGGCGTCACTGGTGGGCAGGGAATGCGGAATCTTGCTTCTGCAAGGAGCTTGACCGTGACATTTCCAAGCATGTCGTACGCATGCGTCGCCATGTTGCTGTGGGTGACCAGCTGGTTGCCATCCCGAAAATCCCAAATAAAGTCTAGAGCGTCAGCTGTCTTCAGGTAGTTACTGGGATCATGGATCTGGACTGTGAATATCACATCCAATCCTCGGACAAAGACATTTTTCTCGCCTATTTTTGCCGCTTCTTTCTGGGAAATGTTCACCGAGAGTGGAATCGTATCTGTACGGAAAAATTAAGCGGATGCAAAACAAAATATTCATTAAAAACCGTCAGAACTTTGCAATCTTAAAGGGGGGCGTCATTTTGTATTCATTTTTTTCCCCTGAGGTACACAAACTATTTTTTCCTTCTGGCATTTGAAAGAATATCTTAAAGTATAGTTATGATCCTGTAAATAAACATTGTGGAAAAGCGGAATTTCCTGCATGAGAGAGAGAGAGAGAGGGAGAGAGACATAAAGAAATAACTGACACACCTGTTATGAAGAATACAGTAGTGTCAGTAGCGAGTGGGCTGTACTTCCTGCGTTCACGTTTACGATACACCATCACTTCCATGACACCAGCTCCAGTTGTCAAGTTAGTGGTGTTCAGCGTGAGATGAGAGGAGGAGCCATCACACGTCTCAAAATACTGACCTGCGACCGACACCACAGGTAGTTAGTGGGGTTATGATTATATATGGGCTAGTTTAACGAAAGCCAAATGTAAAGTTAAAAAAACTCACCCATGGTGTGCCAAACATAGACATAACCTCTACGTCTCCGGTCATTAGTCTGAGGTAAAGGTTTCCCATCAGGGAAAACATTACACCTTTTCAAATCTGTGCATTTCCCAAAACCATAGTCGTTCCACCATTCAACATCCCCGGGGCGCATCTGTCCATTGGCTGACAAAGCAAAGAGGTAAACAAACAAAAACAAACAAACAAAAACAAGAACTTTTTCAACATGATCTTCATATCATAATCTTCAACATATATATAACACATATAAGCTACAATAATTAAAATAAAGACTGAAAGGTGGTTTGTCAGGCTGTATTGTTTCATAAAGAAGCTTCAACATTTAAAGAACATTTTCTGTTGCACATATATGCTTCTTTATATGTTGTTCTATAGACTGAATAAGGTAGGAAATAAATGGTTCTTTGACTAAAAGGTTCTTATGGGATCCAAAAATGGTTCCTGCTTTAGCGCCTTAATTTTTAAGAACGTATATAAATGATAAAACATGTTCAAGGACAAAAAGATTATATTTTATTAGCATTGAATTTGTCCCAGAGCTTTCTCATAAAGCGATGTGTGCATCGTATTAGTATTTGACAATAGGGGGAAGCACCTGACGCCTCCACCGTACCGTCGTCACAGTGTTCGGCGTACAGCAGGTTGCCGTCCGCGTCCTCCTTCTGGCACGGCGGAAACTCCAGCGCCGCGGTGAACGTGACGCGCGATCCGTTCATCGCGGGACTGTCGCTCGTGAGGCGCACGCGCGGAGGTTTACCTGCGAGAGACGTTAACGTGAGAACAACGTGACCAGAACGAGCGTGAATGATCGTGTACACATGCTTGTATTACACAGCGCCGTTACCGTGTCTGCGCGACAGCTCTGGTTTAAAGGGGGGATACAGTGAGTCGTCCCAGGGATTTGTGTCCGGTTCCCATCCGGGGATCGGGAACGGAACAGGGGGCTTGTGTTTATGAGGAAACACATCGCCGTAAGCTGCACGGAAAATGACAGAAAACAGATACGAGAAAATTGTAAATCTTTCACGTCGATCGAGAGAGAGAGAGAGAGAGAGAGAGAGAGAGACAGACATAATAAAATTATATGTTACCTGTGTGAGCTATTAGTATCTTTTCACCCGTGTAGTATAAACAAATATCAAACTAAATGTGGACATAATTCGTTCAGATGATAAAGACATCAATTGAGGCACTTCTACAATGTCTAATAAAACACTTTTAAAGTGAAAAATAACTTGGAATATCATACATTGATGAACTAAAATATGTCAAAGAAAAAGACTCTGAAAAAGACAACTCAATGACGTAGAACTTTCGTCACTAAACATTAAGATACGAATTTCTGACAATATTAACCAGCAAATATTAATGGTGACGGTTCGTGTAAGGTAATGATGTTATCAGTTAATGTGATGATGGATACTTCTTATGGCTTAAAAACCGAACAAAATATATTGTCTAGCATAGTCGCCTAGTTATGTCAGCCTAAAATAACTTAATTTGGGTGTGCCCCAAACAAAATACTGTTTCAGGAAAGTTTTTTTCACAACACTGAACACTGAATATCACCGCATAACTCAAGTAATGCGTTTCATGAGACTGCAGCGCGAGACAAACAGCTCCTTTATTCCCAGTACAGTCTGAGATACGTTGAATTTACGTTCGGTAAAAAATAGCTACCCATATTAAATGTAGTTTATTTACGTTTTGTGTTATTGAATTTTTGAGAATTTAGACATAGAACATAATAAGTCTTCTTTTTAAACTTATTAAAATAGTTTCCAGTTTCAGAGAAGCGCAGCAGGGAACGTTCTCAACGTTCTCGAAACGTTCTCGAAACGTTGGCTAAAGTTCTCAAATAGAATCGAAATAGATTAACTTAAAGAAGCCATCAGAAAACGTTCTGGCAGTAACGCTATTAGAACTTTTAACGTTATATATAACACATATCAAAAGTGTTATGCTTAAGTTGTTAGTGGAACGTTTTAAAAACGTTACAGAATTAAAGAATGTTTTCATAATGTTTTTATAACTGAACAATAACGTTCATAAAAGGTCTTGAACGTTCCTAGAACATTTAAAATAAAATTTTTAAGCGTTTTCGTTACTTATTGGAAACGGTAGGGAAACGTTCTTACAACCTAAAATTGTTAGCTGAGATCTTGATTAATTAAACACCTGTGCAGTCAAGTCAAACAGTATTAATAAACCATTATAAACATTTTCTGAAAATACTAAAAAATACTACTAATAAATAAGTCCATACTTACTTATTTTGCTGTAAGCTATAGGAACGAACAATGGCCAGACCAGCACAAACAAAATTTCCAAATGCACCATGTTGACTGTTAACGTTTGCTCCCAGACCCGTTCCCAATGCCCGTTCAGTTGCTCCCAGACTCATCCAACTCTATTCTGCTCTCTCACTTTCCCTCTCGTTCGCTCCAGCTATAATTTAATACAACAGCCATGTGACGTTTCTTTAACTGGACGCATCTGATTTTTAATTAGGATCTAGAACAGAGCTAAGAGGAGGTCTCACCCCTTCTCCCTCGTGTTTCGAAACATATTTCAAATGCTTTTCATAATTCTCTACGAGTGTCGGTTTTATGCTTGATGAACAATCTAATCCAAGACATCGATTGTAGAGCGTTTAATAGTCTATGAGACAGCACATTGTTGATATGTCGCGGAGTAGTTGTAAAAGTTGTTTGCTGATAGATATAGGCGATTATCCAAGCTTTCGTGGAATGTTGTCAGAACGTTGGTTAACGTTCTCTAAAAGATCCCTCGAAATTATAATAAACGTTCTTGCAGTTAGTTCTTGCGTTAGTAGTAGGTTTTCAACGTTATAGGGCCCGTGTATGTGATATATCAAAAACCGTATTCCTAAGTAATTAGTGAAACGTTTAAAGAACGTTGCAGAACTAAACAATGTTTGAACAACGTTCTTATAACCAGGCAGTAACGTTAATACAACGTGAAAAAAATGACGTTATAATAACTGTGGAAAAAATACTATTTTTCACAATTACGTTTACAAATTACATAATTTCTTGTAGTTGCGTCGCACAGAATATCAGTTAAAATTTAAACAGTTAGCAGCAATAATTCTCGTTTCAACTGACAAATGTGCGTCGCTCTCAATTGTGTCTATAGACTCAATAACAGTCTTAAAACTTGCCCAAACAAATGCCCAAAGTATGTGCAAGAAAAGCTTTTTTGCAAAGTCATTTAGTCTCATTGCAAATCCTTTGAAACAATTTAAAAATCCGGATGTCACAAGATGATCGACCCATGAGGTGATTTCCATAGATCTGCGAGGTTTCAGGTTACACGTCATTGAGAAACGTCTGGAGGGCAAAAGCACGAACGATTTGTAGAAAACATCACGCGCAGACTCTCTATGATTTATTTTAAAGTAGGTTAGATAGGCAGGATTACGAAACTACAACAAAATTAAATTGTAATGCATGAAAACGTATTAAAGCGTATCAAAACAATTATGATGGATAGTTTTCATGTCGCTCATTTGACTTATAAATGTACGTTCTGTTGGTGCAGATGCTGTTTCAGATGAAGGAAACTGGCATGTAATCACATGCTTTGATGCGTCTCTCACGAGCTGCTTTAATTTCGTCGCTCTGAAAGTTTCTCCCAGTTTTCGCTGTAATCAACACGGCGTGACTTTTCTCTGACTTTTAAGTGACAGGAGTCGCGTCTTATTTTGTGACAGTGATGAAAACAAACAATTAAAATAAGTAACGCATTAATAAAGAAAGTTCATGGAGCAAAATTGAAGATCCAGTTTGAAACGTCGAGTTTTATCTTTGATCCACAAAATAGTCTCCAAACGCTATGCAAAGTTCATACTAAACAGGGGGGTTAAATATGGTTTACACATTTAAAACTAGTCCCCCAACCCGGTGAATGTTGGCCATTCTGATGGTTGTTTATAATTTGTCCCTCTTTTCTGATGAAGTCACATAGCGACGTCACCTTTCGCCACCGAGGGCTACTGTCACTCGTCATATATTTTTTTATTTTAAATAAAATGCAGTTTGAACAAATTAATAATTCTTTATCTGATAAACCGTGTGGCACATGGACAACTAGAAGGTTTATATCTAAAATATTTGCACCCTTAAATATTCCACAAAGAATTAAATTTTCACAAAAATAATCCAGTTATAAAGCGCCACGAGACATAATATGTAATCCGACAGGCAATAACGATAATGAACAACACTGTATAACGTTATCATATAATATATAAAATACATTTAATCTCTTAATTTATTGATACAAAGAGAACCCCTAAAAATACACGTGATGTTCCTCCAGATCTCGCTAGGTGGAGATAAAGACTGCGTTCACCAACCAGAAAACACAGACGAAGAAGAAACAACACCAGAAGCGGCAGAGGTGAAAGAATGATTTAATTATACAATGACGACCAGGCGATAAAACTCATAAGATCATTACATCGCCATGTATTTTTGCTATAAATTATTAATTAATGTAAAGGTATTTCTAAATCACAGTAAATATCCCTCCACTGTTTTTCCATGTGTGAGAACGTCAATGTCATTTCATGTAGCTGTCATTTCACATGTCTATAAATGTAGTGTCGTATTTTCTGACATCTGTTTGCTTTATATGGCTTAAGTAACATTTTGTTTGTCTTACGATAGAAACAGGTGTCGGACAGGGTAAACATACCGTCATATCCGACCATGAGTGTTCCGCGTTTTATGAAAACGTTGGTCAGAAGTTTCGCCGGTGGATTATGTTCATGTACGGGCACCGTCCCACGGTGAGTCTTTCTTCAGTATCAACTCTTGGACTGTTTTATCTCACTGAAACATGATGTAAACGTATATAATGCTGTAAACCGGGTTTTCAGACCCAGTCTGTGTTTAGACATTATCTTGTTTTGCGTGTTTGTGTGCTTTTCCTAACCCCCCAAATCCACCCCCCCCTATATTTGATTCAGAAAAATGTCGTCCAGGAGAAAAACTGACCATTTGGAGAGAACTGCAAGCGTTTACAGACAAATGGTAAATTTTCAACATCAATTTTATTTGTGAATGTTTGATGATGACTTTACAATCCAAACCTGACGTTTTCCCTTAGGTTGAGTAGCGTCTTTTTACATCGTAAGCAAATCCAAGTGGGTGAAAGTTCAGACACGTGTGCTGTGTTGTAGGTTAGCCAATGTGTCGTTTGATTTAGGA
>JAZGTI010006184.1:0-23895 GCA_036877585.1 Botia kubotai | reverse complement strand
ATTTGTCATAGGTGACTGTATATCCTGTTCACCATTTTGGAGCTCAAGGATCGCAGGTTGTGTCTCAACGCTTTGCCTTATTAACAAAAAACTTTGCAAGTGTCATTGTGACCACATCCTTATGTGGTCTGTCTTATAACAATTTGGTGACAGTGATTTATTTTATTAATAAAAAAATATAACTAATTTCATATTGCTGTATTTGTTTTTTAAGCCTATTTTTCTAAACCCATTATCAGTAATGTCCACAAATATTTCCCTTTGTGCTCTTAGTGGGCTTGACCCTGTAACTGCTGCTTGCAGCTATACGTTAAATAAAATTTGTTAATATTGAATACGAAAAATCATTAATTGTTAAAATCACATTTCGTAATTGTGTCAACCCAAACTCTTAGAAATTAAAAAGAAATAAGAAGACATTTAAGTGGGGATGAGAAAAAACGTAAAAGACTTTCGGACTACAAACTCTTCTTTAAAGAAATCTTCTTTAAAAATCCATCTCCTTTTCTTTTCTTTCTTATGGGGGTAATTCTTGCCTGCAGGTGTGCTGTGCAGTCAAGCGCACTATTACAAGGCAACAATTAAGCAGGATGTGGAAGCCGGCACCTGGTCCAAGGCATTCAGTGGCTTTCAGCAGCAGCTGACTGTACAGTGTCCTCCACACCAGGTGGTCCTCCTTCAATGACATTAGCTAGTGACTCCAGGGTTAATAAAGCACCCATATTGGCCCCAGTGTTTGCACAAATCCCATTCACTCAGCCACAGACACTGGCTTTTTAAATGGACTGACCAAACAATGTGCTTCCCCAACACCCACATAGAGAGCTCTAAACACAGCAGACAAATTGTGAACATTATTTGTGATGGCATCAGAAAGCAGGCAGGATCTATTAAAAAACATCTCTCTGGATTCACCACTGGAGGAGCTGTAATCTTTTGCCACATGCTGCCTAAAAAGGTGTTATCTAGAGATGCTATACTGGACAAAAGTGAAACAGGAGAGTTTGAAACTGATCTCACAGATTCACTCTCTCTTTCTGACACACTAAGTTTAGAAATAAAAAAAAATTGTAAATAGTACACTATTATTAGAGTCCTTTTAAAGGTAAACATCAAAAGTCACAAATCACTAGTGAAAATGCTTCTTTATAATATTTTATAATTTAATATGTGGTTACACAATGGGATTAAAATAAAATCATAAAATTGTGTTTAGGGATGAGAAATTCCAGGGTTAAATAAAGAATCAGAAACAAGACAACAAAAAAAAAATCTCTGGTTTTATTCTTTTGGACCCCATTGTATGTATTGAAATGTGGACTGAGTTGCTAATACCCACCCACCCCTAAATGACTGACAGCTTCACTGACTGATCAATTCCAATTCTACAGTGATTTATCTTTGGAGGTTTTACTTTACATACCAATAAACATTATTATAGAAATGAAAAAAATCTGTCATCACTTTCACATGATGTTCCAAACCTGTATTACTTCTTTTTTTGCACAAAAGGTGATCATTTACAGAATTTCTCTCTGTTCTCTTTCACAATTCATTTGGTTGGATTCTCCATGGCACAACTTCAGTGCTTATTAATGCTTATTTGGTCAGAAAAGTATGTGTGCTGATAGTTTATTAAGTACCAACAGTTCACAGTAAAATCATGTCACCATGCCCTTCGAAAGTTTTCTGTGGTGAATGAACTTCTGCAGGTAAAACAATGTCCTGCCACCGAACTGAATACATCCAACTGTATATTCATTGAATCATCTCCTTTTGTGTTCTGGAGAAAAAGGAAGTCATACAGGTTTGGAATGACATGATGTGAGTAAATGAGGACAGATTTTTTGTGAACGTTATACTATTATTCTGAATTTATGATAATCCCGGCCAACCCATCACTTCAATTCAACTTCACAGTTCAACTTGGTCGATCCACTCTTACACCTACTCGGTCAGTTAAAAACCTCGGGTTGGTGTTCGATGACCAGTCATGCAGGTATGTGCTCTACAACATCAAGAAAATTAGACCTTTCCTGTCCGAGCACCCAACACAGCTCCTAGTCCAAGCACTGGTAATATCAAGGCTGGACTACTGCAATGCCCTTCTGGCAGGCCTTTTAGCCAATCCAACTAAACTCCTGCTAATGATTCAGAATGCTGCAGCAGATCAATCAAAAAGAGCCCATGTCACACCCCTACTGACCTTACTCCACTGGCTACCTGTAGCCGCCCGCATCCAATTTAAATCTCTGACACTTTCCTTCAGGACAGTCACCGGAACCTCTCCCTCCTACCTCAAGTCACTCCTGCAGACATATGTCCCCTCCCGCCAGCTACGGTCAGTTAATGAGTGTCGTCTAATTGTTCCCCCAAACGAGGTACCAGAACCAACTTTCACCTACTCTGTTCCTTTGTGGTGGAATGAACTCCCAGCCTCCACCCGAGCTGCTGAGACCATCACAACCTTCAAAAAACAATTTTTCCGAAGTTTCGCAGACACCTGACCAATCTCTACTGCTCTAACTCTCTTTCCTACAAAAAAAACTTCTCTTATCCTTTCTCTAGTAACAGAACACAATATCCACTTAGAAATGAAGCTTGTAGACTCGGCTTGTTGGTTCTTAGGAAAAAATGTTTAATGCTCTCATTGCTTGTAAGTCGCTTTGGATAAATATGTCTAAATGAAAAAATGTAAATATAAAACAGATACTACACTAGCATGGGGTGGAGGAAAGAAATAATCGTATCTTCATCCTTGGAAAATCATGACAAAACACAGGGCCTGTAGACAGGTTCTGGTCATTCTCAAAGCCTGTGGCATCCTCAATCATTTTGTGCACTAACTGTGAATAAGACTAATATACATGACAACAGCTATAGATTTGTAGTGGCTTTGCTATAGTAAAACACATGTTATTCAATTTTTAAATATATTTTAGCTAAATTGCTTTAAAATTGTTGAATTTAGTTGAAGTTAAATTAATTTTACAAATTGAAAGCATTACCATATTGCATATTTTATATCGCATAATTTAGCAAGCCATTTTCTTCCATATTACGCAGCCCTACATTACATTATATCAAGCATTAAAAACGTGTTTAAGAATAGAGGGAAAGATTATACATCATACACCGTACACAATTCGTACATTACCTTACACTTGTACATTTCCTTAAACAGGTATTTAGAGAAGGGAAGCAACATTAGAAGAGCTTTACCTCTTCACTGACCAAACTGCACTCTTGTACCTCATAATGTAAAGAACCTCTATTTCCACATCAAAGCTCGGATGGAGAAAAGCATGATACACACTTTTATGTTGTGCTGCGGTTTTTGTTGTTGTTTTGTTTCTTTCGTCTATCCTCTTCGGAGAGACTCCGTTTTGTACGAACATGCAAATGGAGAACCACAAAGACATCCTTTTGCTTAAAATAATCATGGGCAGCTTGTGGAGGAGCCGTCTGTGCCTTTGAACTGTTTAAAGAGCTATTAATGGCCAACTTATAAATAATCAACTAATTCCCTCTTTAAAGATATCTGCCAGTGGGGCACAGGAAACCGGGAGGGCTGCAGTCCTCATAAAATCGACTATTCTGACCCACATGCAATAAAAAAAACGAATCAAGCTCTAAGCGTTTTTTTTTAAAATTAATTTATATTTTATGCTAAATAAGAATGCTTCCCTGTATAGAAGCAATATTCTGGGTTATTTAACTTTAATTTGAGGAAAACTCTACATTCACACGGAGTAAAAATTGAGAAAATCCAGAAAATGGTTGTTACTTGAGCTGTAATATCTAAAATGTCTTTTTGAGGTGGATCTTACTTTTGAGGTGGCGCAACATGCATTTCTGTTTTCGATTTTTTATGACAAATATTTTACTGTAAATACCTTCCCTGTTCCATCATGTTTACAAAATTATTGACGTTAAGCTGCAGCTGTCTACAGATGTGACATATAGGCATTGAATTGATAGTAACCTGAAATATTCCTGTTATTCTGATTTTTGATAGTAAAGTTTCCTAAAACTGTTTTTAGTTTGTGTAATGTTTAGCACAAAATTGTCTATTATTAAATTGTCCTTCATATATGTATGCTTAGGTATAGTGTTTTATTATTAGTGGTAAATAACTGTCAAAGTTACTTTAAAATATAAAAAAATAAAAAATCCAAATATACTACAGGATAGTTGGTGGGTGATATGGTGCTGACATTTGAGTGACATTTAGGGAAGAATTGGAGCGTGTGTTATACGAGAGGATAAGCGGCGGTGGCAGTCTTCGTTCAGGCCGGGAGAGACAAAAATAAGTGAGTGAGCTCTGGAAGATTAAATGGTAATCAAGGCACTGCTGATATTCACAGATTGAAGACTCTTTCTCACCATTGGAGGATTTCAATATCACAAGAGCCCTAGAGGCAGTATTCTTATCAGCAGCGGCCGGAGACAAAGAAAGCCCCCGAATGAGATACGAGCTTTAATGAGGGCCGGTCCTGAACAACCATGACGATTAGTGAGAGGGAAATCTAACATGCATGAAGTCGCAAACACAAAGGCCCCTCTCCCGCAAACACATATACATTCTGGCACAGACTCACATGCAAACAAACATGAGCCTTGAGACGCAGGAGCGTTCAGAAGAAATCTTTTGAGAGACACTATCATGCAAAGAATACCTCTGCTGCTGCAGGCAATTTAATTCTAAAGAGCGAGAAACAAAACACAAACAAAACAAAGCAACAGCGCTCTGGAAATGGCTGTCCTCGCACATACACACTCTCATACGTTCAAATGCTCCCACACTTAAGTGCCGAAGCTTGCCAGAATTGCTCATTATCACTCCCTTTACAAGACTATAGACAAAGAACGCCAGAGACAAAAGCCACACGCAGCTCATCAATGCGAACACATTCATTGTGTACATGGGCGACAAACAAAAGCGGAGAGGCATCCATTTGGATAACCCGAGAGGGCTAACAGCTTTCTCCTGGAGTTGGCAGCCCGAGGAGGGAGGAGAAGAAAGTTCATTAATTAAACAGGGCTTGGGCAGACAGATGGAACTGCTAGATGGATGCTAATTACTCTGAGAAGACGAGCAGGTTTAACACTCGTCCACCCCTCCTCCGCCATCAATCACAATTAGCGCAGCTTCGAAATGTCTGTCCTGTTCGGCGGTCTGACAACAGGTTGAGCGTGAGACTGAGATAAAGCAGCGCTATGACATGAAGCTAAACTATGACCAACCAAGTGCTTTGTGTCCGTTTATGAAGAAGCAAAGCAACATTTTGTCTTGAATGAGCTTGTTATCGGGCAATTGTTTGTTTTGCAACAGGGTGTTCATGCTGGTGTTTCCCCTAGCACTGTTTTTATCTATGTAGACATGCACTAACGGATGTCTTTGCAATGTGTCTGTTTTATAGCATTTTGCCACATGGCATGTCAACTTAAAAGAAGCCGAACTTTAAAAAGCCCTTTCTGAGACACCTGCATTCTGTTCCTTTCTGTCACACAGAAAGGAACAGAAAAAGGAATATGCTGTGTGAACAATCCCTAATACAGTTGCCCCCCGTCCAATCACAAAGTAAACAACAACAAAACAGAATACACAACACCAGAGCCCAAAATAACACGAGCTGGCAGGTGTCAACAGGAGCTGCTCCCATGCGCTTATGATGCGCTTTAGTACCGTCACTCCTGAGGGAGCAGTAATAAAGAAGCAAGCTCTGTGTAACTCTACCTCACACACACACTCACATACAGACACTCCCACCCTGATCTGCCCATGGCTCCTCCATTCACAATAGTAGCAGAACACAGACAGATGTCAGGCATGAACGCCTAATGGAGTGCTAGTGAATTTCTTTTTGGGGGGGGGGTTAAGTTTAAATAAAGACTGTGCAACAAACACAGCCGTAGCAGCTATAACCACATAATTGTATATTAAAATTTAGCCGGTTACTATTAAAACTTTATCCTCTCAACAACTCTGCCATTTCTAGAGAAATTAATATTTAATGAGGTAAAAAAAGGAATTGAGAGAAGAAAACACTTGCTTTTTATAAAGGTTATTTATAAAGAAAAGTGAGTGTTCCTGGCCTGTGCAAAACACTATGTCATTAGAATATAATGGTGGTTGGCAGGTTGCTAAGGTGTTGTGAGTGTTTTTAGGACATTGCTCTGCAGTTGCATGGATGTTGAAGGTGGTTTCTAGGGTTTTCAGGGGGATGAAAACTGATTCAAGCCCATCCTAACTATAGACAGCAGTAACGGTGATTATTGTAATAAAGTAAACACCACTAACAAAGACACTGGGAATGTGTATGTGTATTTCATTTCACATTGATAATGTATGAAGAAGTTTGACCCAGCAGCATGATGTACTCATATCGAATTAGACCCGACTCAATGACCCGCAAGTCTTCCTGTTCCATGTGGAAATTTGATTAAAAAAGCTATTGAGGATTCACAGCATTATGATAATGCACAGAAAAGAAAACACAGGCAGACTCAAGTACAGATAAACACGAAGCACACACAATACACATACACCTATTTCATATGCCACCTGTTTTTGCCATTGCTTTTAATTCTGCTGAGTTGTATACTAATCTGTGTTTAAGTTCTGGCTTTACCATAAGAGAATCCCCTACAGGCCAGCATGCATGGGTGTGTGTGACTATTCTTTGTTCCAGGCATAGAAGAACAGCAGGAGAGGCAGAGAGACAGAGAGAGAGAGAGAGAGAGAGAGAGGAAGGGGGAGAGAGAAGTAGAATACTTGAGTATTTCATATAAAGCGGCAGCAGTGAGACGCCATATGCCATATGGGCAAAACTGACTTTCCACTCATGGCTAGGCTTGACAAGCCCGGGAAGGGAGCCCCCCCTCCTTCAGAATGTGTGTGTGAAAAACAACACAGTGTTGGGTTCAATGACTATGTCCAAAATAGAATATTTACTCGGGAGTACATACTGTATACTGCCTACTATATTTAGAATAAAAGTACGCCTTATTCTGTGATGTCATTTCAAACATTGATATGCTATATTGTTCTCATTCCATTGCACGTTAATTCAAGTGCTGTCATCATCACTGATAAAAAAAGAGCAAATAGTGAGTAAAGAAAGAGAAAAACCTCTTTATATATCGTTCATCCAACAGACAGGAAATGGAAGGCCAAGTCAAGTGAATTGCATTGTGGGAATATTCCACACAGTGTGGTCTTTTAGGCGCAAACAGCCTGTGTGTATGTATCTGTGCAGGTGCTAGAAAAGATGAAGAGAGACAGAGAAAAAGGGACGGGTGGGTGTGTGGGTTGCGGTAACTCAGTGATCCGATGCACTGGACTTTGTTGGTACCTCCAGGAACAGCTGGTGAGTTGGGCGGCACAGGGAAACAGCCTGGGGGAGAAAGAGACAGGCCATGTGGTGGAAAGAACAGCATGCTGGAATGAAAATGGGATTAGAGTCCCTGAAGTCATCTCCATTCATGTCTTACAGATGCTCATCAAAGGGGAAGAATTACAGTAAGGCCAGAAACATACTTCAACCAAGAACACATATATAAAGGCATGAATGAATGCATGGTAAGCATGCAGTCCTGTTTGTTCTTCTACTGTGATGATAACAAACCACAGTATGCGTACTCCAGAAACCCATACCTTTAAAGTGAACTGCAGTCTAAGACAGTCCAAACTACAGTTATGTTAGATTTCAAATGAGACTCTAAAAGAAAAACATGTAGTAAGCCATTTCATCATATTTCACCCTACCTGACCACTGATGTCAATATAACGTTTGGATCAATCTATTATTTAATTTATTAAATAGGATAGATTGGCTCAAACCACAATCTACACCCAAACGACTGCACTCATAATTTACAATAAGTCAAGGTGACCTGAACTGCTTGCACTTGCATTGTGCTATGAGACCACACCCCAACCTACCATCAATATCCTCCCACAATCCCAGGTGCTAAAAGATGAGTCTCGCATGACTGACGGCAGGCAGGAACAAATTATGGCTATTGATTTGTGCCTGGAGATGGATCTGAGCCAGGGGGAGAAAGCAGGGAAGGAAGCAGGCTAACTCCATCGATTCTTGGTGAGCAGGGGAGACAGCAAAAGATACTGAAGGTCAGTGAATTTCTGCCTCATGTATAAAAGGCCACTGGCCTGCTATTAGAAACCCCATATGGGCTAAAGCATCTCTCCTGATATTGCCTCATGCAGAGGCAGACAGTATGACTGACAAAGACACATTGACTTTAGGCCAAGAAAAGCCAAGCGGTGAAAGACTGAAGCCAGCTGCCCGCTTGCCAACTCCATGTAACTGGATAGCACTAGGCTGTGCCATTGACTGCTGCTGCTGAAATCCCAACACTCCTTACTTGAGGGCCTGTTTGTTTGTCCCTGGGCATATGTTTGATGCAAATCAACATGAAGCTCATTGGAAAAAGAAACGGATCACAAGGTGAACATAAGCCATCACACTGGACAAAAGTCAGTGTTTGTGACAGTACCTTTGTGATTGCAGAATGCAGATCACATTTATTGGGCCGTGAACAATTTTGCTTGTCAGATATTTATAAAATGTTGTAAGCCAGAGAAACCTTTCTGGTTACTGACAATGTCAACAGGAGCCCACCTAACAACTGCCACCAGGAAATCCAAAATGTTGCTTCCAAAGGCTGAGAACATAGTGGATGAGGCAATAAACTCAGTCATGTGACAAACAGTCATGTGCACCATCTCTTCATTTTTTGGAACAATTATGTAACTGATGTAAAAAGTGTTTATACCCTAAAATGTTTTAGGATGTGTGTGTGTCTATCTATATCTATCTATATCTCTCTTTAGAAAAGCATAATCCCAGAACCAGGCAGGACAGCAATCTGTACTCACCTGTTTACACGCACACAATCACTGACAATGAAACGCAGGGGTGCAGGGCAAAGCAGAGCACAGGGGTGGATTGCAGTGCCCCATGCCAAGCGCTGGTGGTCATTTTACCGAAACCCATCCAATTAGGGCTGAGTGATGGTGCAGACCACTGGAAGCCCTTCCATCTCTGTGGCAGGGCCAGAGAGAGACACCTGCTTTTATCAGCCTATGCAGGGTGCACAAGAACTCTCTTTGAAGAAATATTCAACTAATTACATTGGAGCACCAAGCACAACAAGCAGGAAGATTGCAGGGGCCCAGAGCCATTGTGCAGCAGAAAACTCCAGAGAAGATTTCATCTCTGCACAAAAACACACACCTTTCAGACCGTGAGGCAAGGTCATTGTTCTGACCGAGAGACGAAGGAAGAGAGAGAGCAGAACAGAGTGTAAGAGGGGGACTGCGGCTACGTTCATATTGAGGCTGAATGTGGACCAAATATGATTTGTTTCCCCCTTACAGGTTATATATATATATATATATATATATATGTTTTTTAATGACCTTTGTGAACTGCAAAAATCACACTTAATCTGGCATTCACATGTCAATCACAACAACAAAGATCACAAACTGCTTACCTAAGGGTAATGTAATGTTTCACAAACCATACAGCACGACTAACTACTCAGTTCTATTAAGGTTGCTAACATTACACCTTTTTCTTCTTCTTGCTCTTAAAATTTATATGCAATGTAACACTGGCTTCCAATACACATGAACTTTGGTAGCATTGCCTATACTGTTTTACACATGTGGGTCAGTTTAGGACAATAATCTGTTCAGTCCAATGTCTCAAGAGATCCACATTGCAATATTCATGTGAACAACCACCTCACAAGAAATATGACAGATTTGACCAGAAAATGTAGCCAAAGAGATGGGGGATGCGATGAAAAGATAAACGGTGCTAGGGAGAGAGGTGGGGAGTACTTTTGTGTTGATTGTGGAGAAGATGCTCGTACGGCAGACAGATAAGAGACAGTGGTGTAGAAGCAGCAGTCAAATGCAGATCAATTATTCATAGCAACAGATCAAGTCATTGCAGGAAGCTGTGAAAGCAGAACATCCTTAATAGCCGTTCACACCCTATTCACAAGAGACAGAGTAATGGTCACGTTGACGTAATACTAGACCAAGAAGAAAACTCAAATTCCAGGAATGATAAAGCAACAAATATTGATTGCATATTGACTGATAAATTGTATACAACAAATACTGATTGTATATTGACTAATAAATTGTATTACTGACCATCCCAGGCAAGTGATTATCTACAGAGCAGTTTGATTTTTCTGTCTTTCATTGTAACCTGTGGTCTCTTTTTTCCACACATATATGCTAAGTAACTGTGTAAAAAGCAGGATGTTGTCAGCCAGTCATTATTGGATCTGGGTCCTGATCACTCAGGAGTATATTTTGTAATATACGACCAGCTGACTCTACATTATCCCATTATTGCACATTGTTGAATTCTTGATTCTGTGTTCTAATAGTATTTTTTGCCAATATCTCATAAATGAGTGAAACAAATGATACCTGAAGAATGTTGCACACCATGCCGTGATTTACAGGGATGCTGTTGATAAACACCAGCTACATTTTAATGTAAAACACACAGATAACAGCATGTGATGATCTGGTAACCCTCTTTAAAGCAGAAAAGATACAAACTCTGGTAGAGTGGCAAGCGAAATTTCACAGCCCTGCTAGCGTTGATGCACGTGGCCCGCACCAGACCTGGCAGCAAAGTTCCCGTCACTATCGCCCCATCAAACAGAGGCCCAAAAAAGGGAACCTAATGGAGAAAAAGGACAAAAGTGAGCAAAATATAAAAACGTGAAGCTGCTAATGTTTTTTTACTTTTATATCAAAGCCAAAATTAATCAACATGAAGTCCTACAATGCTGTGTGTAACATGCAAAGAGACTGCAAAGAGTTTCTGGGCAACTAACAAAAATCAATGTGTATCTAGTCAATAGATAATGCAGCGCTTTCATTTGTCAAGGCTTGTATTTATCGAGTGGATGAACTGAGAGTTATTTGAGCAGAGCAGCAGATAACAGCGTCACAGCTAAGGGAATTTCAATAACTGCAGCCAGTGACAAGGCATGAAATGTACATCAGACGGCGTCTGTACATCCCAGCTGCTTAACACAAAGCAGCAGAGTTCCGCAGAGGTGACGTGTTTATAAGAAATTACAAATAATAGGAGTTTGGTTTCTCTGGGGATATAGCGGCAGATGCAGGAGGAGGAAGATGAAAGGCAGCTTGACCGCAATGAGAGTGGCGTGCCGACAGTACAGTAATAGACTCTGAGCATTAGTGCTCTCAGAGACGAGACAGGAAGAGAAAATATCTCCTCCAGCCACAATCCACATCTCCTGACAATTAGCCAAACATCACACATCCTGACGAAGATCTTGAGATGCCTCTAGAGAGGTGTTTCATGTAATGCATGAAAATCTGGTAAATGACGGTAGACGGTTGTGGTTATTAATGTAATGTAATGCTATTATGTTTACAATGGGGTACATACCTGGGGTTTCTTCATGATCTGAATGAAAAACATGTGGTTCTTCATCGGGTAGATGATGATGAGGATGTCTCCGAAGTCGGTGGGGATAATTCCTCGCCTGTAATCCCGCGTGTGCTCTGACCACACTATGTGCACTTCATCATTTCCCAAGTGACGAAGCTGTGGCCAACGAGAAGCAAAACATATAAATAAATCTGACATGCAAACCAAAAAAACATTAGGTTAGCCAAAATTAGGTTTTGCATCTCATTGAGAAATTCATTTGCAGAGATACATTTGTACAATGCATACATTTTGAGTAAACAGAAAAAATAAATTTGACTGAAATGCCATAAATATGGCTTTTTTATGTTACAATTTAACAAATATGGTTCAAGTTCCCAAAATATTTTACAGATGCATTTTCTTAGTGATAAACAACAATTTCAAGAAAACAAAAACTGCATATTTATTTAAGTCTGTAACAACTACTGAAATTATTTTTGGAGTTTTCAATCTTAAATCAAATGAGCTGGAGAAATTGGCTACATTATGTTCCAATCATTTAAACAAATTGACTTTAGCTAGAAAATTGCTCAGATTTTCATTTTACATAAAAATATACATACATCTGTAGGAAATGTCTTTTTTGCCAGCCCATTTTTGCAGCTGCTCCGAGAGTCTGTTTAATATGTAGTGCTAATGTTAAACCACCAGTATTGGCTAAAATAATTTGTTAATAATAATGCTTGTAAGGACATCTTTATACCAGAGTAATGGGTTAGAGATACATTGTGTACTAACAGTTTTCTAACCTGTGTGCAACCTGTATGTTAATAGACTAGTTTAGTGGTGGGTGACATACAGGTTAAAACAAACAACAGAAAAAACAGCCCAGTAACATTTTCAGTGACATTTCTAAGTGGGTAACTTATATGGACCTTTTCATTGCCAACAGAACAACAGAAAAATGTTTGTGAACGTAGTGGAATTATGAGGAATTACACATTTTTATTGAAGACATAAAATAATCACAGTGTAGGCTGTAAAAAAATGAAATCAATCAAAATTGATCAAGCCTTTAAATTCATTAACTTTAAACTTGTAAATTTAGTAACAACCTTCTTAGCAACAACAATCTCCAAAAAAGCTTTTCTGTATGCTGTTTATAGGACTTACACAGGGTGGAGGATGAATTCTACATTACAGATCTGTTTCAGCTCATCAAGATTTCTTGGTTGTCTTAATCCCTCATCTTTCTTCAGGTCAGCTGAGTGAAGGTCAGGACTTAGACATGACATTACAAAACTTGAATGTTCTTATTTTTGATCTGTTGTTTAGTTGATTTACTAAGTGCTTTGGGTTCTCCTGTAAAATGTGTTAATACACTTCAAATTCATCAGTGGATGTATAATTTCCAGGCCTCTCTGCACATTACGTCGCATTTGGAATGAATGGTTTGGGTGTTGATGTGCAGGGCCCTTTGCCTTTGTGCCTTTGCAGTCACTGGCGATTGGTCTCATCTGTCCACAGAAAATTTTCGTGAAAGAACTGTGGAACATCCAGGGGCAAACCTGAGATGTGCTACAATGTTTTTTTTAGATAGAAGTAGTTTCCAGGATGTTTACCTCCATTAAAATCATTTTTGTTGAGTGTTTTTTTATAAATGGGCACCTGAAAGACTTCGAGTTTGTGGAGTTTTCTGATGTTGCCCTTGAGATCTTTCAGGATTGCCTGTTGTACTTTGGGGTAATCTTTACAGGAATCCCACTGCTAAGGGCAGCAGCATCTCTTTTGTCTGTCTTCTAATGGCCTTTGTAAATTATTGGGATTGAGGCATGGTTTACACTAACCAATCTTTCTTGACAAGAACAGACTTGTCATTAACCAACCATGATGTGGCTTTATTTACAGCCCAAGGTCTGTACCCATTTACTCCACACTTTAAATCTTATCTCCTTAACTGAAACACCTGACTTTAATTAGTTAAGAAGTTATTAACACCTTTTTAGCACACAGTGTGGAAACTCTTTAGGTGTGTTTGACTTCTATTGATGTTTTCGCACACTAATCAGCGAATTACATCTAAGTATCTCAAGAGAGATTTAAGAGCTGACAGATCCGTATGCTTTCGAATCACTCTCACATCACTTTGATGTCAAACATCAATCGGCCTGTGCAGCGATCGGCTGAGCAGACATTTCAAACAGGCTGATTATCTCAAAATGGTCATTAGCCTGGTCGATATATTGGTCTTTAATCAATATTGATCATTCATTGATTCTTATGTGGTTGTACAAAACACAGGTGTTTCAGTCACTCTGCAATTTCACAGCAAAGAAGAAAACAAGGAAGAGAAACCGTGTGACTGGCTCAAAAACTGTTTCAAATCACTTTTTAGCCTTATAGTCTTAAGTACACTGTTGTAAGCCATTTGTTTTTAAAAACACATATCATAAATGTGTATGATCAAGATGTTCCGATATTTTGAATTTTGATATTTTGACATTGCTTATGTTGCCCATGCCCACCTTATATCTCCCATCACAAACTTGATCATTTAACACAACATTAAAAATTTCTTTGTAGTCTTGCAGCTTCATGCCCCAACAAAAGCTAAACAAAAAAGCAGCAAAGACCATAAAGACTGTATTCTAAATAATTAACAACAATTAAGTGGACAATTACTTAAATGGTGAGAAATTAAAATGACCTAAAGTGAAGAGCAGTTTTGAAACCATTCTGCTGCAATGGTGCGACCTTAAGCAAGCTTCTCTTGCTTCTCTCTGGGTTGTTAAACATCTGCCAATGCACTGATGCCTAATGAGCCATTACCAAAACATGTCCTCTTTACCCCAAAATGCAATTACCACATTTCCCCATAAGCCCTTAATTATGGTAATGGGCTAAAATTAAATAAATCCACAACAAGCATATTGGGCCGGCAAATACTGAGCCATTTGGAGAGACAGCAGAAGAACTGGTGGCATGTAATCAGGCTGGGTGGAGAGGGGAAATGCACAATATACTGTACAAATACACCAGATGCCATTCTTAGTAAAAGGGAGCAGGGGTCAAAGACTTTTAAGAAATCCTGATTTGGCCGAATTTAAAAATAGACTAAACCAGATAATGGTGCAAAACTCACCACCAACATATTACATTACATTATGACAGCAGTTGCCAAGGTGTTGCTATGTGGTTGCTAAGTCAGACCTGTGTGGTTTTAAGACTGATACAGTAATATGAATATCCCTGGTCATGTGTCGCTTGGAGAACAACATATATACATGTACAGGGTGTTGACAGCGGTTTCCAAGGTGTTGCTATGTGGTTGCTAGGTGGGTCCTAAATGGTTTTAAGTAAGAGTGACACAGTAATATAAGAGTATCACTAGTTACGTCACCCAAAGCACAACATACATACATATAGAGGACATTGACAGCGAATGCCAAGGTGTTGCTATGTGGTTGCTAGGTGGGTCCTAAATGGTTTTAAGTAAGAGTGACACAGTAATATGAGAGTATCACTGGTTACGTCACCCAAAGCACAACATACATACATATAGAGAACATTGATAGCGAATGCCAAGGTGTTGCTAAGTGGGTCCTGTGTGGTTTTAAGTAAAAGTGATGTCGTATGACAGTATCACCGGTCATATGTCGTCTACAGCACAACATATATACATGTAGACTAATAACACATACACTAAACAGAGCAATACAAGGCCTGAGGCTCAAATGCTGCCTTTTACAAACAGCACGTCCTGTGTGTGTGTGTGGTTGGATGACCGGCTGCCTCCTGAGAATATTGCCTCAAATGGCAACACCCTCCCAGTAACTGCATTACTGGCCCAGCCAGCTGCTTAGCTCAGTTCTGCCCCCCAGCACTCAATTGGATTGAGGAATTCTTCTCTTTTTGCTCTGTTTCTCTTCACCCCTCCATTCTCTCACTGCCTCTGAAAGTTGCATTTGTAAATTAGAGGAGTTACTTCCTGCCTGCAGCTGACAAAACAGCCCTTTCACCCCTCCCCCTGCACACAGCCCTGCCAGAGTAGTGTGGCTGAAATGGGCTAATATGAGCTCTGACAGAGTCCAGGAGGAGACAGTTGTCTGATTAATTCTTCTCTGTGCAGGCAGCGCGTGATCTGATCGAGCGCGCATGCTAAGTGGGTACCCACCGGCTCATTTAGCCAGCGCTAACCTGTTAACGCATATCAATCGCTAACCTGCCGACATGGGCGGAATTCGATAACGGTGCCCTGCTGGCATCCGGCAGGCCTTTGACTCTTGTGGTGTGGGTTAATGTGCTGATCGGGGCCCCAGTCACAGCGCACACAGGATCCCAGAGAGCCAGAGCTGTTACTTAATCTGCACGTTTGTCTGTGTCGTAGCCAACGTGGTCCCTAAACTAGCAGCGGTCTGACAGCCGTGCAATCAGGGGAACATCTTCAGAGTCACGCTCTACACGTGTCACTCACCTGCTGACTCTCCTGAGCCACACGCCACTAGTAATAAAGCACTGTTTAATTAAACCATTTTAAAAAATGAACATTTTTTTCATTCAGAGTCAGATGGTGGATGGTATAAACCAAAATTGTATTTTCAGAAATTTTGATGAATAAAAAACATGAAAGGTTGTAAATGCAGTAGATAACAATAAACAATACTGATACACCAAAACTTTATTAATGTAAGCTCATGATAATTTCAGCATCTGCTAATGCATTTTTTAAAATCAAAAGTTCTATCTGTTAACATTAGTTAATGCACAATGAACTAACAGGACCAATTCTGATGGCATTAACAAAGACTAATACATGTTGAAAACTGTTGCTCACTGTTAGTTCATGTTACCTAACATATTTATTCATGTTAACGAATACAACCTTACTGTAAAGTGAAACTCATTTTATTAAGTGTATTGCCCACCACTAAATAAAAGGTTTATAATCATGTTGTCATTTCTAAGAGCATGTCTGAATGTATACCTTTTTAGTGGTTGAATCATCTGAATCAGAAGGCATCCGAGTGGACACGTGGAAGATGACCTCCACGTTGGAGGTAGCGTAATATGGCGCTGTGTTCCCTGTGCTGCCATTTCTCTGTAGGCCACCCATAAACCCACAGTGAGTGGCCAGATTCACCTGATGAAGACAGAATCTTTCTGATGCACTGTTGTGGACACAGCTACAGTAAACACATTCCTTCACTATAGATGTATGAAGATGGTTTTACTGTATGTGTTTGATTATATGAGCATCACCTCCCATCCAAGCCCAGAGACGAAGTCCTCATAAGCCTGACTGCCCTCAGTGTTGGACAGAATGGAGCATTTGTCCTCTTGGCCTTCTCCAATATAGAACACAGCAATCTTATGTGTCTCTCGACTGAAGAAAAAAAACATTCCAAAACAATTCTTGTTTTTCTATATTAAATGAACAGAACACAAGACAGGGACAAATATTTCTTTCAGCCAAGCTTCAGTAACAGGAAGTGCTTAACCTTCATAAAATATTGTTCGTCCATGTGTGATGTTAGCAACATAACATCTGTACCAGGCTGATGGTCTAACCAGGCTGCAGCTTAAAGTCACAGGCTAGCTAGGGACCAAATGTTGGTCTGTAGTTATTGACTCGTATTTCCTGTAAATCAACCCATTTTTCTTACAATACTTTTGATAACAGGAAAAGGCAAGTGAACATCTGAGATTGTTAAATGCAACTAAAAATCAAGTCCTTACATGTTGTAGAAAGTTTTATTTTTAAAGTGAAAATTTCCTGTGTGGTATTTATTTGGTTTTTGTTATTGCAAAAAAAGGTGGAAGGGTATAGTACTAGTCAAAAACTTAAACTTTATTTTTTCCACACTTTAGAATAGTACTACATTCATAAAAACTATTAAATAAGACGTGACTTATTTTTGTTGTGACGAATAGTTGTGACGAAAGATAATTAGAAATAAATTAAACTAGGTTATATAAATAAAATAGTGTATACAATGTTGGCACAATTTTATTTTTGTCTTAAAAATTAATTTAAAAACATTTAAGAAAATGGCTTCAGATGAACAGATTTTTAAGATAATGAGAAACATCAAATATTTTTAAAATCGTGAGAAACACGTCCAGTGTTTCTAAACTTTTACTGGTACTGTAAATAGTAAGCTTCTGAAAGCTAATAATTATTTACATTTACATTTATGCATTTGGCAGACGCTTTTATCCAAAGCGACTTACATTGCATTGTACTATACATTGTTTCTGAGTATGTGCAATCCCTGGGATCAAACCCATGACCTTGGCGTTGTTAACGCCATGCTCTAACCACTGAGCTACAGAAAAGCCTGTAATTATATAATATACTTGTTCAATAAGTTGAATAGCAAATTCACTAAATTATTACATTGTAATGTTTAACTCTAATTGTTGGATAGAGTCAAGAAGCACCAATAGTTAAGATACTTTTCAGGTTATGACCTTTACTGGTTTAACAACAATTTGCACCCTCTTAATAGAAAGTACCAGCATTTTTGTTATGCCCACTGAGTTTCACACATTTACATATCATCAAAACATGCATTTCTGCAAGGAATCTCCTTACTAAGGCATTGTAACATTGGCTTGACGTTTTGCTAATAAACAAATTACTGGTATCCACATATGTGTGTGTGAAAATCTCTAAGCAGTGTCCCTTTTTGAGTACTGTTGCTATGGAAGCATCATGCCCTTGCAGTGAGATGTTTGGCATGCTCAGTGAGCAGTTGCCATGAGCGGGGCGGCCCATGTGGCCCGACCCTGGGGGTATTCTTTAATAAGCCTCTGTAATTAGCCACTCTGAGCACCCATTGATCACTGTTGGCTGAGAAGTGTAAAGCTGTGATCAGCCAGACATAGGCAGGATTAGGCTGTGAGGAGGGGAGTATCTGAAAGTGGTCTTAAGACATGTCTCCTTAATAGTGCTTTTAAAGGATTTAGCTGCTCTCTCTAGACTGCCATTAGATTGCATGATGGAGCTCTCCAAATGTGCACTGTTGTTTCATAAGGTTTTTAGTATTAAGTGCCATGAAGTCAGACAGAATGTTAAGGTAATGACTTAATTTCACTAACTGACTTTGCGTGTGTGATTTTCTGTATGAAACTTTAGAGCATGGACATTTTCTGAAATTCATATTGTACAAGGGCAAAAAAAACTCACCACTGCCTTGAGTCCAAATTCTTGAGCTCTCTCAAGAGCTTGGAGTGCTTCTTTAGAAGATGAAAGCTTTTTCTGTGAAATAAGGAAATGGAGTAGTCAGAAAACCTGAGTTTACAAATCTATTCTGAACTTTTAAATGGTGAGGTACATGTAAAACATGCTATCTTAATTTATTCTTCAAAAGAAGATTATGCAATTAAGGAATGTCAACCCCAAAATAAAAATTTCCTGATAATTTACTCACCCTTATGTAACCCAAGATGTTTATGTTTTTCTTTCTTCATTCAAAAAGAAATAAAGGTTGACGTTGAGGTAAACATTCCAGAATTTTTCTCCATCTAATGCAATTCAACAGGGTTCGTCATTTTTCGACCCTGGTCAACTAATAAGGGTCTTGTCTAGTGAAAGGCTTGGTCATTATTGGAAAAAAACGAAAAATTATATACATTTATCTACAAATGTTTGCTTCGGATCTGAGTCCACAAACTCAACAAAGCTTTTTTTAATCACAGTGAAAAAAAAGTCAAGCTGGATATAGGCAGACTGCAGAATTTAAGCCATTTCTCAATTCCAAGACTGCAATGATCAGACTTAGGTTTCTAGTAGTTCGGGCTTGCCAAGCCTGACTATAGAGTACGGACTCCCTGAGGACGGAAGAATGCAGAATGAGTATTATGCAAATGGAACAGAATGCTTAATGTTATCCATTTTTTTTTTTAATAATGACCAAGCCGTTCACTAGACAAGACCCTTATTCGTCAGTTAGGGTAGAGAGGAGCCATTTAAAGCAGCATTAAACTTTGTTTAAAATTAAAACTTTGGAATTTGTTGAACTGCATTAGATGGAGAAAAGTCCTGGAATGTTTACCTCAAGAACCTTCATTTCTTTTTGACTGAAGAAAGCAAAACAAACATCTTAGATAACATGGGGGTGAGTAAATTATTAGGAAATGTTCATTTTGGGGTGGACATATCCTTTGAATTATGATTTAGACAACTGTGAACACAACAGACTGAGTTTCAATTATTTTCAATCACAATGGAAAACTGTGAGGTACAATACATGCTAGGTTATCAAAACTTCATGGGAGAAAATTACAGTGGCTACATTTACACATTACTCAAATATAATTATGCAATTTTAAACATGATGCATCACGTTTGGTCCCAAGACAGAACCAATGTTGTCTTTAACTGTTTAAAACAACCTATTTCGTCTTCCACAGAAGGCAGTCATACAGGTTTGGCGTAACATGAGGGAAAGTATTTGATTTGCTGTATTTTTTTTTCTGAGTGAACTATTTAAGAATGTTAATTTATACAATTTCTCCAGCAACCAATTTCTCCAGTTACCAATGTAATACCTGCGATCCCAAGAGTTCATGCCAAGGTCATTGAGGAGAAGTCTGCAGAGGTAAAAGGGTGATTTTGGCTCCTGGTGTGTGGGTTCTCTCTGGCAGGCCACTCTGGAGTCCTCATTCTGTCTCCTGACCAGTTCTTCATCCTCCTGCTGTGCCTGTCTGTGGATCGCATCCATGATAAGGCCTTCCAGCTCAGGGGTCATGCCCATAGGTGGAGTAGGTGGCTGGGTGAGCCTCAGCTGGGGCTGCGACAGGCACTCTGGGCTGCTTTGGCCCAGGTCTTCCAGTAGCTGGTCTAACACATCCACGTCATCCTCCACTTCTACCTCAGAGGAGCATTTACTGGAGCGGATAGAGTCCTGCATGGACAGAGCAGCAGGCTGGGTGGGATTGTGAGATGACCCATCTCTGCTGCCACTGGAATTTGAGGCAGTTCCATCCAAAGAACCGTAAAGAATGGCACCATCCCATGAGTACTTGCCAGAGATGTCTCGAACAATGACACGAACCTTTGAGGAGTGGTCTTTTGGGTTTGCACCAACCAGAACGGGGTTGGAATTGTCAGAGGGGATCTGTAGGCATGAGACAAGTGTGCTGTCATTGAAGACAAAGAGCTGAAGATTGGGGCTTTTGAAGACCTCAGAGGAGAGCTCGGAAGACTCTGCGTAAGGGTTGTCATGGTTCTCATTCACCAGGCTGTTTATGAGGGAGGGGCCGCCACTGAGAGGATGGTGACCCAAATGATTAATCAGGTGTGTCATGACCATCCTAGCAGTAAGAGGAATCAGCTCCATGCTCCTCCTTTTCTTTTCTAGGATATCAAACATTTATTTTTTAAATTAGACAACACAGATGAAATACAAGCACTATGAACTACAAAATAATAAAGATTAGCTCATCTTTCCTTATCGAGCCCTTCAAGTAATTTCATAACATTTCAATTAATTTCATAGCTCACTGGAGAAGGTTATGCAGCTTAAAAGAACTGGAGTAAATATAATATAGTACTGTAAAGATTTTGTACATTAAACATGATACAGCTGAATGTTAAACAGAGCTTCAGTTCCATGTGAAGTAAAATTAACGTTCTTTTCAACAAAGGTATTTTGTTGTTCCAAAATCAATATCAATAATAATAATCATTAATGAATCAATGTACAATAAATAATTTATTTGGTAAGTAGCCATGTAATAAGCTGGATAACATACAGCCTGCCAGTCACTATTACAGAGCTCTGATTAATCATTCTGATTAATCATGGCGATTATCGTTTACATACTGTAAACTGGCTTTCAGCTATCATGACCAATGGCAGCTGTTTTCCCACATTAGCACCATCTACTCATCTGTACAGGTTTCCACCAGACACCTTTAAAACATCTATTCAGTCTCCTATAAAACAGATTCAAAAGGCTGTGCTGATGAGCATCACACCTTTTGCCATGAGTGAATAGAGCTCTACAAGCCCTGCATGAATTAAAGGGCTCCATAGCTGAAAATTTCTCAAAGTGAGAAATCTAGTGTTGTCATTAGTGGATATTAAGATTAAGATGAGAGAGTGAGAGCAGGAAAAAACTCAAAGTGCTCACATTGTGACAGTGCTATCAATACTATCATCCTCATCAAAGTGGAAAAAGCTCTTTGGAAAGATGAGCAAGTTGCATTAGGGATGCATGGAGCTTTGAAGTGAACTAATCAATATGAGCTAGTACTGGAATATTGTTTATGAGTTGCTCTTTGGCTGGGGTTCTTTGTTTTTTTCATACACAGATATAAAAGGCATGTCAATGGACCGAGATGATTGGGTTGCAGAAGCCAGCATTCTTTTCTTCCTCTACTCCAGAGATATAAATGTACTGTCATAAAAGGCATCCCTGTTGAAAGAAGAAAGGACGACCCCCCACCCACGACCCAACCCCACCAAAAACACATGACATTTGATGACATGCCAAGGTAAAGAACGCTGAAGGGAAATATTGCCTAATGGACAAAGCAAGGTCGGAGGAGGAAAAATCATTTTTTTAATAATTGGCATAAATGGGTTTGCTTTGAGTGGATGAGGGAACTAATGCACACCTCTTTAAAATTCTATTTCATTTCACATTGTGCAACATTTGCTCTAATGATTCAACAGAGCTCAGTATATACTTAAAGGACAGATTAAAAATGTCCCTGTTTTTTGTTCTTTTCTTGTTTTTCTAGGGAGATGCAGCAGTTTCACAATTAAAGATGAAACACTGAAAGCTGCCATAATAAATTTTGTAAAAAAAAATAATCTTGACAGAGTGCTTTTGTGTTGATGTGGGGCAAACATTCTCGAATATATCATGATTTATGATGTAACAAAATAAAAAACAATGCATTATGAATCACTAAGAACATTTCTGAGTCAAGCCAAAACCAAAATCAAAAATTGCTTTTCTGAATAAGAAACATTAAGAGATTTTAGATCCAATAAAACTTGTATTGTGAGATTTTGATGACAATTTTGAACATTTAAATTCTCATTTTACATTTTTGTATTGCAAAAAGAAAAACAGAGAAGAGTTTATATGTCTATACATGCTCCAATATTATGCAGATGATGTCTCAATACACACCATTTTAATGTCTTTTTTAATGCAATGTTTGGGGAGAAGGGTGACCCTGACATTTTCTTGACAGAATTTGTGTCATTCACCTGAATACAGTGTGGATCCACTATAAATAATAAGATCAATTAAACTCTTTATGGTCTTCCTGAAAGCACAACTGCAAGTGCTTACCTTCAGCCACAGTAAGGAGATTTCCAAAGTCTCCCATGGCATTGTGTACAAGTGTTGGTTCAAAGCTCTTGACATGTCCTAGCGCAAGGAAGGGCTCATAATCTGTCGACAGATCTGCGAGGCTAAGGAGGTAGTGACTCTGCTGAGTGTGCAGGTTAGACCCTGACACACAAGTGTGCAGCACCTGAGACAGCAGAAACAGTGAATTTAATTATTAAAAGTATTATGTACGCTTGGCTAAACAACAACCAAACAAAGATAACCCTGCACATAAAACACCTTCAGATCACCTTCAGAAAGGAGATGAGACTTAATTTAATCATAAACAGGTTTCTGTGTTGTTCTGGACTAAATTGCAAACACAAAATGTAATGCACAAGGTACTACTGACATTTTTTTCGTATGATCAGAAGCTGAAAATCTATGAGATGCATTAAATACTCTGTTAGGATCAATGACTCAGAGACAACTCTAGCCATGAAGATGTTCTCGCTGTTCTTGCCAAAGCACTAAGATGCATTAAAAAAAGTAATAGGTTGCAACATTGTTACACCCAGCCAGTGTGGTTCAGCACTACAAGACCACCATATGGAGATTGGACGATATTTACAATGCTAAGCCAACCAATCCAGTGAGACAGGCTTTATGGGCTAATAATCTATTTCTCATGTGATATGGGAGTGTATCAATGTGCAAAAACAGATGGCCATGACTCTGTTGGCTAGAGAAGATAACACACAGTCCAGCACAGTTTATCATAGTGCTTGAACAGGTTTGCTCTGTTTGATTTAATTAAGGCTTTATCCCCTTGGCTTACTTTCAAACACTGCATGCTCATACGCAAACAACCACCCTGTAAGCTAATTCAACATGATCAGATAGGAAATTATGTCAAAACATACATTCATATAAAATGACAAACTTTAATTTGCCACATAATTACCACCCCAAGCCATTAAAGCCATCTGGCTCAATTGTAAAGTTCTAAAGCATTAGAGACATGGGTCATTTAAGGTTGTGATTGATGACCCCTCAATGTAAATCAATAACTGACAAAGTGTTACACAACTGATGATTTAGTGGCAGAGTGTTGATCTGCGTCAGATGCGTC